>JBBPKI010000771.1:0-18095 GCA_038089155.1 Nevesoporus exiguus
AGTGGGAAATGACATTTAAAACAGGGTGCAGAAGGGAAATCAGGACAACATACAGTGATAAGGAGATGATGACCGTGCGGAAGTAAGCGAGTACCAATCGGAGTGTGAAAGTGGTTACATGCTTCACGTCAAAGTATCACGTGATTTGATTTTGCTGCGCTAGTCATGCAAGTACACCATAGCTTGTCATTAGTTGTAGAATGTAGTGGTTGTCAGCGAGCAGCTTTTTTGGTTCTACCATTGTCACAATGTCTATTCATAACACTATGGATTAAAGGTGTCTTGGGCTAATACGCACTTAGCTTACATAAGCTAGTACTTACATCGCACCATTAGCTACCTTAGGATCCTTATCAATAGGTTATGAGCCCTGTCTGTGCTCAGTAGACAGACAGAAGTTCACTCACTCAACTCCAACTCGAACGCGAGAAAAATGGGCTGACGACAAACTACGCGCAAGTCGAAGCACTTCGAAGGCTACTGTGACGGACACAAGTCACGCGACTGTGAAATCACCCACGACGATCTACCAACCCCAGAAGAAAATGCTCTAGTCAACGAATACAGAAGAAAGCTCAAGGGGAAGCTCGACTACTACCTGAAGCGACAAGAAGAGCGCTCGAAGCGCTCAGCACTCGAACGTGCCCAATTGGAGAGCAAAAAGGGTCAGGCTGAGGCCGCGGATGTCAACCACCAGCCAACAAAAGCCTCGAGACCCGAAATAGCGAATCAGCAGGTCAGCGAAGCGACCGCTGACGTCGTAAACTCGAACGCCACAACCGCTGAGCCAACAGAGCCAGCAGACAGGTCGCGCGAGCCGAATAGGCCCCCACCAATCGAGACGACCACACGCATGCCGTACGGACGTTGAGCGAAACCGAATCGCAAGGAGAGGTCCGGGTGGAGGCGTAAAGGACGCTGGATCGGGAGTCGACGACGAACGCGGCGGCGAAACGATCGCGCGCACGCAAGAAGCCCTAGGTGGGTAGTCAGTCGAAAATGGCGAAGAAGACCACATACCGGAGAAACCCCAGAGCATGCCGCTTGAGGGGGAGGGCTGGAGGTCGAGCGGCTGGAGCACCGGGCTTACCGCACGCGAAGAGGGGGCGTCGAGAGCACATAACGGCACAGACGACGACCTCACAGAACCAACGAAGACCGGGGACGAGGGCGACAACGACGAACGTCGGTTATGCAGCCCAGAGGACCCACAGGACGGCGAGACCGCGGAGTCAAGACCGTTGGAAGACCCTGCGGACGCGACGGGTGACGACGAGCGTCATCCAGACGCACCCACAGAGCACCCCGACCAGCCAACAGGCACAGAGGAACGGGATGGCGAGTTGAGGGGTGCGGCAAGGGTCGAGCCGGTCGAGACGGCCACCTGCGAGAAAGGTCGGGCCGCGCCAGGAAATGGTCAGGACGACCTGAACCACCAGAACCGCCAGATGAAGCCGCGAACGCGCAGGACGAACCCCCAAGCGTCGAGCTCGAGGGGGGAAGAAGGAAGTTGGCCAGCATCGACGAGCTTGCCGGAGATGAAGCGGACGCGTCGGGAGCATCTAACCACGACGAAGACGCCATAGACAGGCCGAAGAACCTGCGAAACGCGTCAGAACATGTCCAAGAACGTGCAGAGCCAAGTGTCGAAGGAGACTCACCTCAGAGGACACCAGACAACCAAGACCGCCCTGGAGGCGAATTTGCGGCGGATATAGGTTCCAGGACGCACTAGCAACGTCCAGAGGACAACGGAGACGAGCACTTCGGTGGAACGAATGCGCTACGCCGAGCTAGAGGCCCAGGAGGCGTCGGGGACCGTCGAGCGCGATTCTGAGTGCGGGAAAGATGGTGACAGCATCGGATACGATGGAATACAATGGGGAATGGGCGGCACAGCGAGCGAGCGACGCGCGCTGTGACTCGAAACGAGTTGAAACGAACTCGCTAGCTGAAGCAGAGGCGAGTCAGCACGGAAAGCGCAACCGCTCCACGATGGACGTACCCAGGCCGTCAACACCACCACCCTATCACTACAGGCGACCTACCGAACATGCGAACCCACCGCGTCGACGAGGACGAATCAAAATGCAACCTAGAAGGGTTAGGGGCAGCAGCTGGAGTCACCAATCACCGGACCGCGTCATAGCCATATCGGGCAAGTCGGATCGATTGTACACATTGTACATGAACTATAGACGAAGGGTTAGCATCCAGGCAGCGCGTGAAACGCGCAGATGAAGGCTCCAGAGCCAATCGAAGTCGAGCACGCACACGCAGCAAGAGCACACCATAGCCGAGCCGCGACTTAACATATCGGGCAACCGCTCGAGCGCTGCGCCGCCACCCCACGCACATACTCCTTCCCACAGTCCCCCTCGCGCGGTGGCGGGTGACCCCGCGAGCGGACGCCCCCATCGGACGCAACGGCACGAACGAGACCGTCGACGGCGGCCGGGGCACAAGGAGGATTGCCGCATGAGATGATCGGACAGGGGGCGAGGATGGACGCCCCTTTCGTCCCTCCCTTTCTCGCCACCCCGTTCCCGCCCCGCCTTCCCACTGCCGACCAGCGGTGAGCTCGCCCGTGCACTTCGGACTCGGGCTCGGACTCAGACGCGACTCCGAGACTCCAACGGCGGACGACACTACGCCCACCGACTCGCTTGCCTCACAGACACCCTACAGCATAAACAGCTCAGGCGGCGCTTGGATGTCTCGGGACAAACGGACGAAACGAAGGGGACGGACAAACGGACAAACGAACGGACGGACGAACGAACGAACGAAGGGGACGGCAGACGAAAGAGACCGCCACTGCCACCCCTCTACTGCCGAGATGATGGAGCTCGACACGAGGACAGTCGATGGTCGCGATCAGGCGGTCGTGAGAGAGACGGTCGAGGTGCCGTATGAGGCGAACGACCTGTGAGTGCACGACGTGCCCCGATCCATTCTCGTTCGGAGAGGACTAACGGACCGTGGGCCTGGGCCCGTTCCAGTGAAGTTCGGCGCCGCGACGAGCTCGTCGCGATGATCCAGCGACAGATTGAGAGGTGGCCGCACCACGACGGCAAGCGCCGGTTCACCACGAAGACGAACATGGACTGCATGCGCAGCGTGCTCCTGAACCGTGCGTATGGGTTCACGAGGGAGGTGGTGGTAGCCAGGCCTCTCTTAGGACCGTGCACCGACGCTTCGGACGTGCCAACCGAATTCGAAGGCACGGGGCACACTGGGCATGACGAGGCCCTAGCGTGGGAGGCACGGGACGATCACACCGTTGGCATGCGGTTCGAGGTGGTATGTATTGATTGCCAGCCCTGCCACTCCACGCACATATGGTATCACCCATCTACTTTACCTCTGCATAGATGCTGCAAAAACTTTTTAGAGGTATTTTATTCCTTTATTCTACCTAGTTTCCATTTCTATTGTGCAAGCATTAACCTTGCCAGGCTTTGGCGGCTCCCCTGCATCGGTTTCTATCCTCAAGATGAACCCGATGCATTCGGGTTTGTTAATTCGGAGCAGGTTATTCGTGCGCACTTCATCCTGGCTCTTTGTTTTGGACGTACCACCGCTTTGTTACCACGATCAATCGCACGCTGCAAGTCTGACAATGACGAAGACTGGGACTGGTATTATGTGAACATTTAAGTACCAAGTCGCTTAGGAAATTCTTTAACTAATGCTATCCTAGTTTCGTTGATCGTGACATGTTTATGGGGTACCGGGGTGGAGGAGTCGGACACAAATCAACGTGTGATGCAACATGTTGCCTTCTCGATGACCGTGACGCTCTTGACAGACTACCATTCTCCTTCGAACTCGATGACGATCCAAGCAAAGAAGGGACGACTGCAAGTGACGGTGACGACATGGTCACCAACGACTCTAGCACTGAAGAAGAGTCTGGGAGCAGTGAAGACGAGTCAGAAACGGAAGTCGACGATCATGGAAATGGTGAGCAACCAGTTAATGACGAACTTGACGATGAAACGGACGAGTATGGGTATGGCGGGTTGGATCAAATGTTGGACGCTGAACTTGAAGACGCACTCGGTCCGGAGGATGGGGAAGATCCTTATGATGAGTTCGAGGACGGTGCTGCCACCCTCTAGCTGTCGTACTTCCTCGATCGTGCGCTCGTTTTTACTTTAAATCAATGTCTGTACGTGTGTACAAATGAATCAACATGAGACTAGTACATTATATGCTGGAGCTTGAAGTGCCTAAGTCTCGCTAGGTATAGTTGGCTAACTCTTACTAGGTCTTGCTAGGTCTTGTGCCGGCGTTGGTCGAGTTTGGTCCGGTCTCGCTATGTCCCACTAGATCTTGCTAGCCCTAGCTAGGAGCGTCGGACTGTTGCGGGGTTCGCTAGGAGTCACGAGAATTTGCCACTTTTGCCGATGCTGATCCTAGACTCACTACGTTTCCTTTTTCGGATTATCGTTAGTAGCTCCGCTCGCCCTCGCTCCCTCGAGTGCTTTATCACAGACTGGAGGTGAGCTCGTACTCAACACTCGTTACAGACATTCTACACTCACATCATGTATAGACTACTTGTCTCTACCATTAGCCCGTCACCCTCTCTTACATACAGCCTCTGTCGTTTCTGCGGCGGGCGAGCGTAGATGGGCCAAAATCGGCGGAATGCGAGGATGAACATGCTGCGTGGTGCGTACGGAGCTTAGGGATTAGTGGCTTCAGTTGAGGTTGTCGTTGTGCAAAAATGGTAAGGCGTGTCCCCATAGTAATGCCAGTTTGTCGCTTCGTACTTCTCTCGCCCTCACCCTTGATCGAAAGACCAAGTCGATGATCCATAGGACCAATATACATGATGTGATATAGGCAAGTTGGATGGGAACGAGATACGCCCTTTCCCCTCTTGACTGAGTTCTTGTCGTGTCCATGGCAGGAGAAGTCGACCTAATCGCTTGCTTTGGACTATGTTTTTTCTTCTAGGTCGAGGAGCTCCTTGTTGATGCCGACGGATCAAGCGATGTTTGGTCTTTCTCCCTCCTCCAGTGTTGCGATTTGATTCTGCACTACTATGGGCTGCGTCGTCATTGACGGAACCTGCACATTGATTCAGATGGCCACGGTCTTGTGGAGCTGTCACGTGTTGGTCACTAGAACTTGTGAACGATGGAGTAAGAGCATGCCTTTTGGGCACCGGGACCTGATCGACGATCATGCTGAATGAGTTTTGAAGTTACGAGCAAGAGCGCGAGACTCGCCATGATCGCTACAACCTTACGAAGCGGTGTCCGGTACTTCATGGGATAATCATATGATGAATATGATATCGGCGAGCACTCCATTAATCAATCATCAGATCCAAAAAGTGCATAGGATGGCATTCAACCACCACAAGTACGGTACGTACGGTACGCCAGCTGCGATGCAACACGGAGTCTATATATCCACCCTCATCAAGCGCACAGAGATCCGTCCGAGATTTATTCTGATGACCATCAGCGCCGAAATCACGTACTAGTATTCTATTCCCCCCAAAGTCCCCGATTATGATATCTGACCCGCGCTATCCCCAACCACGCCCAGCGGCGTCATCTCCAGATCCTCTATGCCACCATCGACCACCTGGGCACCTTCTAGGCTGATTATGCTGCTTCGAAATGCACTCGCAGTAGGTCTGGCCACGTTATCACTCCAACTCATCCCAAATCCAGTGTCGATGCTTTGCCATCGGCTCCAATGGTCATGGTCATATAGTTCACGTATGTTTATGATGAACCGAGGCATGATCGTATACGAAAGCGGATAACTTGCAATGTTCAGATAGAGCACCGGTCCAATGCTTGGGGATGAACCGAGCTGGATCAGCTTGTGAATATTAAAAAGTAGGTTCCTAGCGAGGGAAAGTGCCGCAATCATTAGTTTTCTTTTCACTCTTTTGAAGCAAAGTGAAGGATAATGGTAAGGGGGAAATTGGACACATAAATGACAAAGAGGGACAATAGAGGGACGCACGCGACAAAATAAAGAGCTCCTTCCCGCACAAGTAGCCTCAGGGTCCAGTTAATGTACCAGTGGTTCGTTGACTTATACATCTCGAACGAGTGTTTCAAGGTTGGGAAGACAGCGAAAATTAACAGCATAGTTCCGAGAAGAAATCGAGGGACCTCTCTGCACATTTCCAAGGTGAGAGATATATTGGACACGTATCTGCAATATGTGAGACCGAGTGGCACATGAATGATCGTTACTAGAGAAACGTTAGCAAAGGGGCCGTTTATTAGAACTCTCAATACAACCCTGTGACATACCTGAGACCCTGTCAGGGTTGCCGTAGATACCGTCCCAAACAAAAGTAATGATGACTTGCAATATATAGATGACCAAGAGGATACCAAGGACTGGCTTGGATCGACCACAGATTGCATATACACGCAGAACCATTACTACTGGGTACAAGTCAACAAAGAAGGAAAGTCAGCAATCATGCACGACAACTCACGATCGGCAGCAGAAAGGAACACGCTGTACCCCCATAGACCCAGTTGAGAGAGTACAACACCTTCGAAACATTGTTATTATCCTACCCTAATACAAAAGCTGCTGGAAAATGCACTTACATCTATTTCGCTGTCAATATTACAGCCATTTCATAAGAGAAGGGTGCCTACGCCTACCAGAATGCGATTACTATGTGAGTCATAAAGCAGAGAAAAAACCGACCTTGACAGGGCCGGGTACAAAAGCACCACCCACTATGAATACTATTTAGCATAACAAGCCTCTAGACAGAACTAGTATTATTACACATACTGAGCTCAATTGCGCTTGAGAGCATTTGTTAGAGAATGAGCCATAGTTTCAGATATACAATACGGTAACTGCAAACGTACACAATCCAACAAAGCCCGACATAACGGACCTACGGGAACAATCAGTCCGGAACAACATATGCATATAGCATGAGGCTGTCAAATACGTACGATGATGAACAGTAGAGAGACCCAGGTGAAAGGTTTGCGCTGTGGCGCTGTCAGTAACACGGTACTTGTCTCATAAGTAATTCTTGGCTACCCAGACATAGTCTATCTTTGTGATCGTTGGCTGTCAAGCGACGTGGAGTGACAGGAAGGGAAATCAAACACCTCTCTCGGAAGCATAAGGACTAGAGCACCAGCAGAACGACGAGGGTCAGATCGGCATGAGAACATGCACAGAATGGCGCTCACTATAATCATATCCAACTGCAGTGATTATCGCGACTGAGTTGACAAATGGGATGAATATAGTTCAGAAGTTGAGGGCGTTGGTGACCGTACTCGATGCATAGTTAGATTTCTTGATAAGCTCCAAAGCAGATTGCAAGTCGGAAGACATAACCCGTTGATAAGAGACAGTAATGTCTACTTGTCGAATCAACGAACTTGAACAGACCAGGAGAATGATCCACAGAGTACAGAGTCAGGGAGCGGCTGCTCTGTATCCCCTTATTTAAGACTTCCGTTAGCAATACAGCTTCCAGCGAATTATGCCGCGGAGCAGTGGAAGCATTATCCTGGGCGGGTACGGTAAGCCAAGAAATCACGCATCGCAAAGTTCGTCACTGATCGAGTACTGATTAATCGATCGCCAAGTGCTTGGACAGGTTGTCTGCTGTAGCATCCGAATGGCCGTGTTTCTCAGGCTCATCAATCTCCTCAACGTGTGTCGCGTGCCACCTTTCTCACGCTCATTCAGCTCCGGGGTGTCCTTATCGGTCTGCTTGAAATCTACGATGGGCCAAGAACGTTCAAGTTAAATGGAAAGACACTACAATTGACTAGTGGCTTGTCTAAGCTTGACAACAACTTGAATGGGCGACATTTCGTTGAATTTGATCGGTCAGCCTAGCAATCTTCTGAAGGCGCTGGTCATATATATACTAGATGTTTGAACGCTCGCGTCACCATGCGCCTCGCGAATATCCGCAGTGGCACGAGGCTTCAAACTCTACTTTCTCAGGTTCACCGGTAGCAGATGGACCATAGGGAATGCACCACGCCATTAATATGCATTAGCTGGATGCAACCGTGACTGTACGGACCATCATGGCGACTTTATCTATTGTCTTCTCCCATCAATTTCCCAGGTCCACCCCGGATACTAGACTGACCCACAGGGCATACGCAAGAACGCCGGGAACTGGTTCTGAGTTGCGGAGCAAGCATCCTAGTGTAATCGAGCGTGCGTCGTGTTCTTTCTGAATGACTCACCGAGGTGGTTCCATCTTTTTCCTTTCGCCACCTTGCCGCCGCTCTAGCAACATTGTCTCGAGGGCTTCGTACCGCTGTCCTTTCTTTTGTTCTTTGCACCCGCCCACTTTCCCTCTCATGTCAACTCCCTTCACATCTTGTTTTCGAGGCTCTCCGTCTGTTGTACGTCAGCCTGATTCCACGACCTGTTCGGTGTTCATCTCACTTGCGCAACCTCCCTGGGACTAGTGCTTCGGTCCGAAAGGCCCGACAGGCTTTTGCCCATACTCTTTCATAGTCGCACCATACATAACCCTCGCACTGTACATATTACATTCCGTGGAGTCGTTTATTTTACTCAATCCACCAAAGCACGACAACGTCTACGGATACAAGACTGTCCGGATGCTTATCACAGGTCGTTCAAAATGGGCGTCCGGTCTCTCCTTGTCTCGGACGATATGGGCTTGGAGTCGCACTTCTTCGTTACGAAGACGCGGATACATCATATCTTTGTACGTCTGCAGGGGTTTAATGACGCCAAGAACGATCTTAAAGAGAGTAGGTCGTTACCATAAAATAGCTAGTCTATGTTTGATGGGAATGGAAAGATCACCTTCATGACCTGAGACATTGGTCATACGTTGGTGGCTGGACTCAGAAGGATGAGTAGCGGTGTGCCTTTTCAGAATCGTGACCTGACCGGCCTGATCGGAGATCATGCTCCGAGCGAATGCCAGTCAGCAACACGATCATCACGGCTTGAGGAGCAGTTGCTAACATCTGTGATAGTAAGTACATGTAATGAATATGTCAGCGAGGAACTTCTGGCCCGTGCTGATCGAGACCGGGTGTCACTAAATCCAGAAAATGAATGAACGAGTATAAATAGGAAGCATTTCTCCGGCAATGCTACTACGAACATAGTACGCCAGTTGTGACACGCCCATACCCTGCACCAGCGTCCTCACGCCCATTGTGTTCACGTTGTGCCCATTTGTCAGACCCCACCCGCACTATCGAATAGACAGACGTCAGTCTGAGATATCTTCTGATGGTGATCAGCGCCGGATTTAAAATTTGAAACCTCACGTGGTTGTTCACATTCCACCCGCAAAACCCTTGATCACAGTGCCCGGACAAGACTCGGACCCGGACCATCCCCGATCACGTCAAGCGGCATCGCTTCCACCCCGTCCACGTCGCCATCCGCCGCCTGAGCCTCCTCGAGGCCAATCATGTCATCTCTAAGTGCAGGTGTGACTGCGTTGTCACTGTAACTCGGTTGTGGGGTTACCCCGAATCCGGTGTCGATGCCTCGCCATCGGTTCGGAAGGCCACGGGCGTATAATTCACGTATGTTGATAATGAATCGAGGCATGATGGTACACAACAGCGGATAACTTGCGACGTTCAGAAAGAGCATCGATCCAATGCTTGGGGGCGAACCGAGCTGGATTAACTTTTGGACATTGAAAAGCAGATTCCTGGGGTGGGGGGATAACATTGGGTCGTCAGTTTTCTTTTGGAAGAAAGCGTAGAATAAAGGCGGGGACAGAGATAGACATATTGACAGGACGGGGTAAAGAGAGACATACGCAACAAAATAAAGGACTCCTTCCTGCACGAGCAGCTTCGTAGCCCGGTTAATATGCCAGTGCTTGGTTACTTTATACATCTCAACCGAGCGCCGCAAGGTTGGAAAGACAGCGAAAATTAACAGCGTAGCTCCCAGAACAAAACGGGGAATTGCTCTGTATGTCTCCAAAGAGAC
Organism: Nevesoporus exiguus; assembly: GCA_038089155.1. Lineage (NCBI taxonomy): Eukaryota > Fungi > Basidiomycota > Agaricomycetes > Boletales > Boletaceae > Nevesoporus > Nevesoporus exiguus. The sequence continues at coordinate 9,988 of JBBPKI010000771.1, forward strand.
AGTCATATTAGGTATGTATCTGCAATATGTGAAATTGAGCACTTGATCGATTGTCACTAGGAGAACATTAGAAAGGGGGCTGTTTATAGTTGAGCGTGCAACGTACCTGAGATCCTATCAGGATTGCCGTAGATACCGTCCCAAGTAAAGGTGATGATAACTTGTGGGATGTAGATAGTCAAGAGGATACTAAGGACACGCTTGGATCGACCACACATGGCGTATACACGCAGAACCATCATCACTGAGTACGAGTCAATAAAAGGAGAAATTCGGCAACGTGTATAATTGCTCACGGTCCGCAGCAGAAAGGAACATGCTATATCCCCAGAGTCCCAGCTGATAAAGCACAACACCTTTAAAACACATTTCGCATCTCGTCCTAATGAGAAAGCGGCTGAAAATCGTGCTTACACCTATTTTGCAGTCAACCTTACAGCTCGTTTGCAATGGAAAGGTGCCTACATCTATCAGAGCGTGATCAGTAGGGCAGATGAGTCCTAAAGCAGGGAAAAGACTCACTTTAACAGGGCCGGGTACAAAAGCGCCGTCCACTGTAATCGATGTTTAGTCTATTCAGTGTCGAAATCAGCAAGCACACTTGTACATACTGGGTACAATTGCACTTCAGAATATTCATTCACAGAATTAGCCATGGCTTCAGAGATCCGATACTGCATATGTAAACCTACAAAATCCACAAAAGCCCGACGTAACGAACCTATTGGAATGGTTAGTTTGGAATGATGTAGCGGCAGAGATTGAGGTTTTTAAAGACACACAATGACAAATAAAAGGGTGACCCAGGTGAAGCGTCTCTGCTGTGGTAGAATCATCAGTGTGGCACTCATCTCACAACTGCGCCTTTGTTACCCAAATATAGTCTATCTTTGTTACCATTAGCCATCAAATGAATCGGACGGACAGGAAGAGAAATAAGATACCTCTCTTGGAAATGTAAGGACTGGAGCACAACAGAATAACAAGGTCGGTTGACGAGGATGTGCATAGCATGACACTCACTATAATCATATCCAACGATCGTGATTATTGCAACTGAGTTGGTGAAGGGGTTGGTTGAATATAGGTTAGGTGAGTATGAGAAACCGTACTTGATGCATAGTTGGACTGCTCGAAGAATTCCAGAGTAGCATGCAAGTCAGAAGTCATGGATTTGTCGACGAGGAATAGTGATATCTAATCGGTGAGTGAACGAAGAAGGGCGAGCCAGGAGAGTTCCTGGCAGGAGTCCAAAGTTATGGAGTAGCCGAACACTGTCCCTGTTCAAATTTAAGACGTGGACATCGTTCCAGCCAGGCACTACAGCTTGGAATGGAACGCGGTGCAGAACGACGTGTGCAGGGCCACCCTTAGCGAGTGGCAGGGTGAACCAAGAAATAACGTAAGTATTGGAGGAGTACAAGTTGCTAAGCCTCAGGGGGAAGATGACGCCACAACAAACTCACGACGCTGCGAGCAATGGGATCATGATTTTGCCCTGGCTTGTGTGTGCCATGTCGGTCCCTACGCCCCTGCCGTCGTCCTCATCTACCTCCTTGCCTGGTGGTTTCCTTTGTTATTCGGTGCACATTCGTAACTCTGCTTGGGCCTGTTCACTTTTCAAGGCTGATCCAGATGTCCATTGAGAATTGCTCATGGCAAGTACCCGATCTCTCTTTGTCTCGCGTATCACGAAGCCGGGAGGTGAGCTTGGACTCACGCTTCCCCGTTCCATCCCCGCATGTCTGTCGGAAATTAACGATCCAAAGAACGACCTCAGAAGGAAGGGTGTCATTGTGGACCAGCTGGTCCACGTTCAATAGCAACGGAAACATGACTTGAGAGCCCAGCCCACACGTTATTACGTAAACTTAGTTGATCTGTTTGGCGGCGACCTAGGAAGCCAGGTTCCTATATCATAGGACGTCCGGCTATTTGCGCTGTCACACTCCATGGATATTGGCATTTCGCATATTAGACCCCGGCGTACTTTTCCGGGACAACCTCGGATAGTAAAGGAATCCACATGAAATTCACAGACTCTAATGAACATCTGCGACCCGATCCATGTTTCCTTCAGTAAATCTTCCGGGTTCACCTTGGGTACTAGACTGGCCCACGGGGAATCCTTAAAAACACCAGGGACTGGTTCCAGGCTGTGGGGTAAGGATCCTACCGACGTATCCCGACGTGGTCAACAGTGTTCCGCATTTTCGCAGTACTTACATCAAAGGCGCAGCAATGGTCGTCCGAGCATTTCCACTCACGCACTTCATGGATATCAGCAGTGACGTCAGACCGTTACACGTACACTTTCTTAAGTTTACCCCGGATAGTAGACGAACCTTGGGGGAGCACATGAAATGCCGGATGCCACTACTATACTATGTATTACTATTACTGCATGAACGCCTCTGATTTCTTGTGTTGTTTTCTCCTGCCAATTTCCCAGGTCCACCTCGGATACTAGACTGTGCGAACTAGCATTTATGCGGGAAACGCTGCAAATTCTCAGGCAGACATGGATATCAGAGCATATACGCAAAGGTATATCCTCCGGTATGAGGTATTAACGAAGTACCCCGGACATGCAATGCCCTGGGCTATATTGTCCAATCTTCTGACTCCTTCTGATGATACAAACAAATATGTACAGGAAATATACAAAGATGCAGGTCAGACACCGTTCTGAGCTCTTGGGCCCACGGTTTCCACTGTCCAGTGTAGTTTATCACTGGCATAAACTTTTCAACGAGTCCCGGTCAGTCACGATTGATAAAGTTCATGCAGTACCTCGACACGTTCTCTACCCACGTTACATAAATCCGTGAACGTTCCCACAGCACGCCGGAACCAGTCAAATAGGTTATGCAAATGTGGATTTCAATTTCCATAGAGAATATCGACACCAATGAGCTAGCCTCGGCGTGCCGACGGCCGACAACTTGGCCTTCATCAGTCCCATGCCCGTGCCTAACCCCAGCCCAGGTGGTTACATTTTCTATCTCTGCGATTGGTCTTGGGAAAACTTCGCACGTGCATGGATCCTATATGGCGGAATACTGAACAGAACTTAAAGTTCGGACGGAAGACCTCATGTGCGTTCTCGTAAAATCAGTAGGATTTGAGGTAAAAAATTCTCGGATGTTTGCGACACATCGACCGATCAAATTGAACATTGGATGACATCGGCTGATAACAATGCCAGGTTCAGCTCTCTCGGTGCTCTCCAAGCAATGCTACGTACAGACGAAGAAACATTGACTAGGGATATGGTGTGCGTACTATGCATCCAATTTATAAGGTGAGGTTATGTCTCTACTTTTGTGAAAAGATATGATGTCCATGCCATTTCTGCAAAGAAGTCTACTTCCACCCAGGGTTGCGAGCCAATGGCGCTCACCCTCCGAAAGTTTGTATGCCGCACACAGAAGACATGCATATATGTGTAAAAATGAGTATCCAAGCCGCTAATCGGGTCATTCCGTCCCTCTCCCTTCCCTCTTATGCTCTCTACACACATCCACCTCTGGCCGTTCTCGAGATCTTCGGTCCACAGCTACAATAGTCTGAACTTGGAGACCCTTCCCTCAAGACTATACTCGATCGTCTTATTCATGCCTGGGGCACGGCTGTGCGCCATTACCGGTAGATTTGCTTTCTCGATCGATAGTCAAGTCGATGGGCTCTTCGAGGATTTATGGCAAAGCCTAACAACAAGGGCGTGATGTGAGAACCTGAAATAAGACTCTGGATGTATGAGATATGCCCTTCCTCCTTGAGCACATTTTATCACATCCACAGCACAGGAAGTCAGCCTAAGCACCTGCAATGGACCATGTCACCTCTTTTCCCCTTTCCAAGTGCAGTCATCTCGCTCCATACCACTACAGGTTACGTCGTCATCGGTGGTCGAAACGCGTACACTGGTTTAAATGGCTGCAACCTTGTAGGCCGGTCATGCGTCGGTCACTGGAGCTCGTGAACTTGAATGAGAGATGACATGGACGAGGAATAACATACCTTTTCCGAGTTGAGAGAAGATTGACCTGATCGGTATTCCCACTTAAGTTATGAGAACGAGACACAGTACGACATGATCATCACGACTGATGATGCAGTGTACGATAAATATCCCCACGAGGATCTGTCGATCGAGACATTGAGTCAGTGCTCCGAATGTAAGTCTAAGATAGATTTGGATGACGTTCTCCAATGGTGTCACAATGTATTATCCCAGCCCGTGTGACAGGACGTGTCTATACATGCAAAGAGTAACCCCTCCTCCAGTGTATTCTGACAGTCAGCGGCACCGAGATCAGGTGCTCATCAGCGGTCGGCCCAAAACATCCTTGATCACATTATCCGGCCTGCACTATCCGCTACCACGCCGGGTGGAATCGCCTGCATCCTGTCTATGTCACAATCTTCCACTGGAGTCGCCAAGTCCTCCAGGCCGATTACACCATCTTCCAACGCACCCGCAGCAGGCGCAGGCACGTTTTCATTACAACATAGCTGTGAGAGCGCCCAAAACCCAGTGTCGATGCGACCGCAGTCGTATGCTTCGCGTATGCCAATGATGAACCAAGGCATAGTGGCACACACAAGTGAATAGGCTGGGATGTCCAAGTAGATGTTCTGAGACTGGCTTAGTCGAGTTAATTCGTGGATATTGAAAAGTAGAAGCCTGGTGCATAAGGTCAGCTCTTTCTCAGGACAAAATACAGACACGTAAAGAACGATAAAACGGGGTAAAGAGGAACATACATAACGAAGTAAATAATTCCATCTCGCACAAGCAGTTTCATTGCCCAGTGGATCCGCCAGTGCTCGATCAATCTATACATCCCAGCTGACTCCTGGAAGGTTGAGATGACAGCGAGAATCGGTAGTGTACTGCCAAGAACAAGTCGGGGAATAGCTCTGTAGACCTCCACAGAGAAAGACATGTTGGGTACATATCTGCAATATGTGAAGTCGAACACCTGAATGATGGTCACTACAGGGAAGTCAGATAAGAGGTCACTTATCAAAGCTTCCAGAGTAAGACTACCATGTACCTGAGGTCTTGTTAGGGTTGTAGTAGATAGCGCCCCAGACAAAGGTGATGATAGCATGCGGTATATGGATGGCCAAGAGGACATAGAGGATTGTCTTGGATCGACCCCACATTGCATACACGCGCCAGATCATCACCACCAGGTACTAGTCAACAAAGAAAACCGAGCAGTTATCCACGGCAGCTCACTATTGGCGGCTATGAGGAATATGCTGTATCCCCAAAGACTCAGCTGAGAAGTTACAATGCCTTTGAAACATTATTCAAACCGACTTCTAATATGAAAGCTTCTGAGGGGTATGCTTACACCTATTTTTCCATCAATCTCACACCTCATTTATAGGAGAGAGATGCCTATGGCTATCAGAACGTTGTCAATGGTGGAAGATTGGCCATAAAGCAGAGAAAAAACTGACTTTAACAGGGCCAGGAACAAGAGCACAGTCCACTGTAAATGTTGTTTAGTCTACCCAGTACCATGATAGGGCCAATACGGTCATACATACGGAGTGCAAGTGCACTTAAGAGTGTGTTCAGAGAATTATCCATGCTTTCGAACATGCGAAGTATGGTGATCATGGACGTATGTAAGCCAACAAAGCCCGACATAACAAACCTATGAGGACAGTCGGCGTGAAATAATGTATTTGTAAAGTATGAGGTCGGTGACCATGTACAATGACAAGTAATAGAGAGATCCAGGTGAAGGGTCGATGCTGTGGCACAGTTAGTGGTGTGATGCTCATCGTATAAGTGACTCATCATTACCCAGACATACTCTATCTTTGTGATGATTAGCCATCAGACGATATGGAGCCCAGGAAGTCAAACAAAATACCTCTCTTGAGAACACGAGGACTAGAGCACCAACAGAATGACAAGTGTCAGTTGAGACCGCGGAAGGCAGATGTTGAATGACTCTTACTGTAATCATACCCAACAGCAGTGATTATTGCAAGTGAGGTGGTGAAGAGAATTGAGTGTAGTTTAATTGAGAATGTGGGTGGCCATACTCGATGCGAATTAGATTCCTTAATGAGCTCTAGAGTGGACTGCAGGCCAGAATGCATGACCCTGTCAACGAGTAGTGCTAATTTATAGTTGTTAAGTGGGCGAAGAAGAGTGGGCCATAGGTGTCCCTATTATTTAAAACTTGAGGATGATTCTAGCCAGGCAGTACAGCTTGGAAGGGTATGCGACACGGAGCAGTGCATCCATGGTCATCTTGGGAAGGCGCAGCGAACCAAAAAATTCGTCCTGCCATCGGAGGGCAACCAAGTAAGCCTGACAGAGAGACACCACAATTTCAAACAACTCCGATGTGCGAACTGGGAGAGCCAGCCCTATCGTACGCCATGACCCACAGCCATGAACATGCCGGCGGCATTCTCACGGTCATTAGACAGTGGTTGTAGCCATTATCACCGCCGCTATCACCGCTGCTCAATACTAGCTCAAGCTCGAGCTGAAGACCTGACAAACGATGAACTCTGCGTGGTTGCAATATTCAAGTCACTCCAACTCGCCGTCCGTAGCACTTGTATGGACTTTAATTCATGGTAGTATAAGTTTAAAGGGCACGCTGGTCGTACTTCAAACTCTGGCATGCGGTGTTTATGATCGGCTACAGCTTTGGAGGACCATCCAGCTTACGTGTTCGTTGCAGGAAGGTCGAAGCATGGGCGGTGGCTATTTTGTGGCGACGCCACCAGTTGATTTGATGGGCATCATACAGCCTCCATTGTTCCTGTGGCGGGCGGGCGGACGAGCGTAGATTGGCCAAAATCGGCGGAATACGAGGATGAACGTGTTGCACGGTGCATGCGGAGCTTAGGGACGAGTGGCCTTAGTTGAGGTTGCCATTGTGCAAAGGTGGTAAGGCGTGTCCCCATAGCAATGTCAGCTTGTCGCTTAGTATTTCTCCCGCTCTCACTCCTGATCGAAAGACCAAGTCGATAATCGCTAGGACCAGTATCCATGACGTGATATGAGTAACTTTGGTGAGAACGAGATACCGCCTTCCCCTCTTGAACGAGTTCTTGCCATGTCCATGGCAGGAGAAGTCGACCTAATCGCTTGCATCGGACTTAGGTTTTTTCTTCCAGGTCGAAGAACTCCTCAGACCAATCAAATTCGACGAAGCGTCCCTATTATTGTCAAGCTTAGACTAACCATCAGTTCATAGTAGTGTCTTTCCCTTTAACTTGAACGTTCTTGGGCAAACGTAGATTTCAAGCGGACCGATAAGGACACGACGTATCCCTGGAGCCGAGTGAGCGTGACGTCCAGGACAAAGAGAGCACGTGACACACTTTGAGGAGCTCGTCACTGACTAGTTGATCGATCGCTGAGCGGTCGTCTGCTGTGGCATCATTGCCGTGTTTCTCGGGTTCATCAATCTCTGCGATGCATGATTTCTTGGCTCACCGTACCCGCCCAGGATAATGCTTCCAGTGCTCCGCGGCACAATTCGCTGGAAGTTGTATTGCCAACGGAAGTCTTAAATAAGGGGATACAGAGCAGCTGCTCCGTGACTCCGTACTCTGTGTATCATTCTCCCTGTCTGTTCAAGTTCGTTGATTCGACAAGTAGACATTACTGTGTCTCATCGACGGGGCTACGTCTTCCGACTTGCAATCTGCATTGGAGCCTATCAAGAAATCTAACTATGCATCGAGTACGGTCACCAGCGCCCTCAACTTCTGAACTATATTCATCCCCTTTGTCAACTCAGTCGCGATAATCACTGCAGTTGGATATGATTATAGTGAGCGCCATTCCGTGCATGTTCTCATGCCGATCTGACCTTCGTCATTCTGCTGGGGCTCTAGTCCTCATGCTTCCGAGAGAGGTGTTTTATTCCCCTTCCTGTCACTCCACGTCTCTTGATAGTCAACGGTCACAAAGATAGACTGTGTTTTGGCAGCCAAGGATTACTTACGAGACAAGTACCGTGTTACTGACAGCGTCATAGCGCAAACTTTTCACCTAGGTTTTCTCTACTGTTCATTATTTTGCTGTTTTCCCAGCTCTGAAACACTCGTTC
>JBBPKI010000772.1:5729-18064 GCA_038089155.1 Nevesoporus exiguus
AAAGGAGAACGGGCTATAAAGGGCATGGACTACAAAGGAATGAGAGCCTACTTCTTTGATCTCCATGATATGGAAATGAAGAAGCAGGGAAAAGGATATGGCAACTGAGAGATCTGGGACCTCAGAAGCTGAAAGAAAATACACTAAACACAAGAAATAGCTTTTCTTCTCTTTCTCCCTATGTACAATATGGACAGGATTTCAATGATGATACGGACTCTTCATCTACATGCTATTCTTCAGAGTCAGAATCTATCTCTTCTATTTATAGAGTACATCTACCTTCTACCAAGACCAGGTCTCCACAAAAGGAGCTTGCTGCACAGGAATGCAGGCTTAATTTGGTCAAAGAGAAAGAAAAAAATATTTATGAGGATAGTTTCCCAGAATGAATCCTCTTAAGGAATACCAAGGTGCAGTATGAGATTCTTTTGGACATCTCGATCACACACCCTACTACCAACCACAAGAAGCATCAGTGCAAGGCCCTCTTGGATAGTGGAGCAAATGGAATCTTCATAGATAAGAAATGGGCCGAAGAAGTGAAACCTCCACTACAGAAGATGGAAAAAGAGATCCCCATCTTTAATGTAGATGGAACAAAGAACTCTGCAGGGGCCATCACACACCAAGCAGAGATAATTCTCGACTACCAAGGACATTGCAAATGCCTAATTGCAGAAGTGACAAATTTAGGCAAAAACCTAATGATCCTTGGATACACATGGTTGGCAAAACACAATCCGACCATCAACTGGACAAAAGGAGAAGTGAAAATGGCATGATGCCCTAGATTGTGCTACATGCTCTCAGATTGAGGAACTAATCTGGCCAAGGAAGAAGAGGAATTGAAGCACACCTTGACCATGCATCAGTTCATCAAAGGGCTAGAAGTTCCCAAAAAGAAGGAACCAACTTTGGAAGAAATGGTTCCAAAAGAGTACCATCACTATCTCGATGTTTTCAGCAAAAAGGAATCAGAATGATTACCTTTAAGAAAACCCTGGGACCATGAGATAAAGCTGAAGCCTGGCTTTCAACCCAAAGAGGCAAAAGTCTTCCCAATGAGCAAGGATGAGATGGAAGAGCTAAAAGGCTTTATTGACAAACAAACCAAAAAGGGTTACATTTGTCCATCCTGCTCCCCCCAAACTTCGCCAGTTTTCTTTATACCAAAGAAAGACAGGAAGAAAAGGCTGGTACAAGACTACTGTTACCTCAATGAGTGGATGGTTAAAAACAATTACCCCTTACCACTTATAAGTCAACTGGTGGATAAGCTCCAAGGGGCGAAGCTCTTTACCAAATTTGACCTTCAATGGGGCTACAACAATATTAGAATCAAAGGAGACGAATGGAAGGCAGCATTTGTCTCATACACCAGAGCATACGAACCTCTTGTCATGTTCTTCGGACAATGCAACACCCCTGCTACATTCCAGCAAATGATGAATGAAATCTTTGCTGATATGGACGGTGTTGTCATCATATATATAAACGACATAATGATATTCATCAAGACAGATGACAAAGCTGAGCACAATAGAATCATCAAAGAAGTCTTAAAATGGTTGAAGGAACACAACTTATTCCTAAAGCCTGAAAAATGCTTTTTTAAGCAAAAGGAAGTCAAATTCCTTGGGATGGTAGTCAACACCAAGGGAATTAAAATGGAAAAAGGAAAGATAGAGGCTATCCTGGAATGGCCTGTACCAAAGAACGTCAAAGGAGTCTGCAGTTTCCTCAGACTTGCCAATTACTACCAAAAGTTCATTTAAGACTTTTCCAAAGTCTCACGACCCCTGAATGATCTTACCAAGAAAGATCAACCCTGGCAGTGGGGACCCCAGGAACAAGGAGCATTCAACGCACTCAAAACAGCTTTTACTATTGCACCCATACTCGCGTATCCAGACAACAATAGCGAGTTCTGCCTCGAGACCAATGCATCAGACTTTGCCACAGGTGCAGTCCTTTCCATCAAGCAAGATGACAAGTGGCACCCTGTCACATTTTCCTCTGCTTCTATGACCCCTGAGCAGTGGAACTATCCCATAGCAGATAAGGAAATGCTTGCCATTATTCTTGCACTAGAACAATGGAGGCATTACCTTGAGGGGGCAGATAAATTTGAGATTTGGACAGACCACACAAATCTCAAATATTTCATGACCAAACAAGATTTGAACCAATGACAAGCACAATGGTCACAATGGCTGTCTAGGTTCAACTACATCCTAGTCAATAAGCCTGGATCACAAATGGGCAAAGCAGATGCTCTCTCTTGATGAGAGGATCACACACAAGGAATTGACAAAGATAACAAAGGTCTATAAATGATCCCTGAAAATAGATAAGGGTACAAAGACAAGGCTTCACAATTGAAGGAGAAGAAGGAAAGCTCCTCAAAAGAATAATAGAAGCGCAAGAACAATGGAAGGACATGGATAAATCAAACCTTCTCAATAAAGACAGAATTCTGTATCTTGGTGACAGAATCTTCATTCCTAAAAAGGATAACTTACACCAAGACATCATTACATTGTATCACGATTCTCCAATTGCTGGACACAGCAGTGCTAAAAAGACCTGGCAGATAATCAAACAATACTTTCAATGGAACAGCCTTCAAGCCCAAGTGAAAGACTATTGTTCAAGGTGCAACTGATGTGCATGAATGGAGCCAGAAAATAAGGCCCCCAAAGGAGAATTAATTCTGAATCCCATACCAGAAGGTCCTTGGAGAGACATTTCCATGGACTTTATTACTGATCTCCCCACTTCCAACTCCTATGACTCTATACTCATCATAGTAGACCAATTCTCCAAAGAGGTGGAATTCATTCCCACCAACAAGATGATCACAGCCTTGGGTACAGCCAAGCTATATAGAGATCATGTATGGAAGCACCATGGTCTCCCAAGGTCCATCATCTCAGATTAAGGACCACAATTTCTGAAGGATCTTGGCAAAATGCTTAAGATTGACCTTAATATGTCTACTGCATTTCACCCTCAAACAGATGGACAGACAGAATGGGTCAACAGAGACCTTCAGCAATATCTTTGGCTCTTCATGGCCAAAAAACAAGACAAGTGGGCAGAGTGGCTCCCCCTGGCACAATTCTCATATAATAATCACCAACACTCAGCCACTAAGAAGACACCATTTGAAGTCACCAAGACTTATGAACCAAGGATGGGCATTGAGCCCACAATCATGAAAAATAAATCATCCTTGGCATTTGCACAGGACTTTTCCAAAATGCTTGAGCAAGCTAGAGGATTCACTGTAATTTTTTTGGACTTTGTAACTCCCCAGCCACCTTTCAGGCCTTCATGAACCACTCTTTTATGGATTACATTGCCCAAGGATGGGTAATTATCTACATGGACAATATACTGATTCATTCAGCTGACCTCCACACTCACCATGACAAAACCAGAAAGGTCCTCCAACAACTAAGGGAGCTTCACCTCTCCCCAAAGATTTCAAAGTGCACATTTGATGCCCCCAAAGCAGAATATTTGGAAATGGTAGTAGGTGAGAGGGTGGTCAAGATGGACCCCTCCAAACTCACCACCATTACCAAGTGGATAGCCCCTTGATCTGTAAAAGCAGTTTGCTCCTTCATTGGATTCTGTTACTTTTATAGAATGTTCATCCCCAACTTCTCTACCACTACCACACTGCTCCATCTTCTCACAAAGACAAAGCAACCCTGGACTTGGGGAAAGGAGCAAGAAGACACATTCCACGCCCTAAAAAAGATCTTCACCCAAGCACTGATTCTCACCCTCCCCAACATCAACAAACCCTTTACTCTCATGACTGATGCCTCCCTCACAGCTGTAGGGGCTGTCTTGATGCAAGCTGACAGTAATAGTGACCTCCATCCAGTTGCTTATTTTTCTTCCACCCTTGCCCCTGCCAAATGCAACTATGACATTTATAACAGGAAATTACTAGCCATGATCAAGGCCTTGGAAGAGTGGTGACAGTATCTAAGGGGTACTCAACACCTGGTAACTATTATAACAGACCATAAGAACCTTTCATATATGCGCACCCCACAGAACCTCTCATGACAACAGGCTCAATGGAGCCTCTTTTTACAGGACTTCAACATTATTTGGCAAGTTACCCCTGGGTCCCAGATGGGACCAGCTGATGCACTCTCTTGCAAGAACAAGGTGGACACCTCAGATAATAATGAGCTATTGACAATTATTCCAGTCAATGCGTCTCTCCGTGAGTACCTCCAAGAACATGTCTCCATCCATGCCCTGAACCTCACCCTCACAAAGAAGATCAAGATATCATCTGCCTCTGATCCACTAGTTCTTTGGGCTGTAGATGCTCTGAAAGATGAGCTCCCACTTCTCCCACATTCCATCCTCCTGGATTGAAGATTCACCAATGGACAACTCTATTACAAAAACCACCTCTATATCCCAGAACCAGCCCGTCCCAATCTGGTAGCGTCCCTACATGCCTCCCCCACTGGTGGCCTGGAATGGCTACCTTTGTCCAGCAATATGTACTTGGCTGTGCCATTTGCCAAGCAAACAAAGTAAATACCCATCCCACAGTACCCCCCTTGTTCCTGCTCTCCTCTGTCATGACCTGTCCTTTCCAACAGATTTCTGTGGATCTCATCACTAGGCTGCCCTGGGTGGGTGACCTTGATGCTGCATTGGTCATGGTTGACCATGGCCTTATGAAGGGGGTAATTTTCATCCCATGCTCCAAATCTATCAATGCAGAAGGAGTGGCAAAACTCTCCTTCACACATATCTTCCCACATTTTGGCCTCCACAACACCATTATCTCCAATAGAGGATCACAGTTTGCATCTGCCTTTACCATGGAACTGACATATCTACTCAAATTCAACATGGAGTTGTCCTCTGCCTACCATCCCCAGACAGACAGAGAAACTGAATGTGTCAACCAGGAGTTAGAAACCTACCTGCAAATATTCTGCCAAAGGAGAGCTCAGGATTGGGCTGATCTCCTACCACTGTAGAATTTTCAAACAACTCCACAGTTCACTCTGCCACCAAAGAGACACCTTTCTTCCTCATGATGGGATATCATCCGAGATCCTACCCCAATTTAGGCAAGACATTCTTCCCTGCCCTAGAAACTCAGCTGTCCTTGATCTCTAAGGGATAAGATGAAGCCCTAGCTGCACATCAGAAGGCCACACAATACATGAAAGATCAGATCACCTCTAAGTTCTACCCCTGGAAAGTTGGAGATAAGGTGTGGTTGGAAGCCACTAATCTCCGCTTTAATTACCCCTCCAGGAAACTCACCCCCAAACAAGAAGGACCATTCAAAATCACCCAAGTCCTCTCCCCTGTGGCCTATTGGTTAAAACTACCACCCACCTGGAAGATCCATGATGTATTCCATGTATTGTTACTCTCTCCATACAGAACCACCATCAAATTTAAAGAAAACTTTCTCTGTCCTCCACCTGACCTCCTTAATGACAAAGAACAATATGAGGTTGAGGCAATACTCACCCATAGAGGCAAAGGATCATGGAAGCAGTACCTGATCAAGTGGCTTGGTTACCCATCATCTGAGAATACTTGGGAACCTGAAAGCAACCTTGATCAAGCACAGGATTTATTAATGGAGTATCAATCAACCTGCCTAACTACTGATTGATCCATGTCAGAGCAACAATTCATTGCCCTCCTGATTATAGTATATATCCTAGCTGTTCTCACCTCCCTTCTCCCATCCACCATCCTCTTCACCTGCACCATAAACCAACTCCTTGCCAATCACTATAATTAGTCCACCCTCAACATGTCTGTTTCTGCTTTTCATGCTGCTGCTCACACTTGCTGTGTATACACTAAGTTTCTCCCAGATCTTCAATGACATTTACTTTACTCTGCTATTTTGTCTTGCCCTTCTCTTCTTTGTATTATAGGACATTCCCCTGCCTCCAGAGCCACTAATGAACTGGAAGCCCTCATTGCCCTTGCCACATCTTTAAATTTGGCCACTCATTACCTGGAACAATTCCCCAACCGTCATACCATCTCTGCCCCTCACCTTGATGGAGCCCACACTGGAATACATTAGATTTGTTCCCATCTCCTTGATGCTCTTCTTGCCATTGTCTCCCTCAAACCTAAGGACATATGGTCTATCTTCCAACCAATCTATAACATCCTCACTGACTCAACAAATACAAAGGACAAGATCTCATTCTCCATACCCTGCTCCAGGAGCACCTCACCTCTCCATCTGCACCCCTGCCTCCATGGCCAACTACCCCCACTCCTATTAGAGCACCCATCCCCCATCCACCACTATTGCCCCAGCCAGTCAGAGGATATCTGTCCCTGAACAAGTTCTGCCATCTCCACCCCATCCTGAGATATCCCCTGAAAACCTAGCCATGACTTGCTGCTTTCAGTGCAGAACTCTAGGGCACTTTCAAAAGTACTACCCCCAATACCACTGCCCTAAATGCAAACAATGGGCACCAGGGCATAATAGTGCTCAATGCCTCTCTGTACAATGTGATATGTGCTACCATTGGGGTCATACTGCCTGTCTCTGTCCCACCACCCAATGCTCTACTTGTGGGATGATGGGACATGGCTCAAGTGTTTGTAACGCTGCCCTTGACTCTGACTATACTGACTACCAGATCAATAAGGGAGATCCAGAGGGTCTGGACAGGGATTAGCAGAATAAGATTGAATGTTGAAGCAGGGCTTTGAGTTTACGAAGGGGGTAATGTTACAGTTTTATTTCTCTCTGATCACCTCCTACTTATTTTTCTTTCTTTGCATTTGGGAGGGACCAATTACACAGGAAGTACACATCCCATATCTAGTCATTCTATATTTGGATGACATCAGATTGATCCAATTACTATAACTTCAAACTTTGCAGCCTCCATCTTTTGATCCTGAACTATATCAGTGGGGCAACTCCTCTGAGTATGCTCAGCTAGCAGGGTGACTCTTCACGTTGGCTATCAATGGACAAGGCCCTCACTGGGCTAGAGAGTACTTCTCTGAGTATGGGCCACTCTCCTTTAGTAAGGTGGGCAAAGACAAGGGCTCTCTCCTTTGTAAGGCAAGTGGAGCAAACAATAGTTAGACCACAAAGAATAAGAATTGGCTAAGGAACTAAATGTACAGGTGGTTGTTACTTAAATAGTGTCTAACTATGGGAGGCTGTGCACACTACCAGAGATGGTAACAATCTATCAAAGATGGTAGAGAAGGAAATACATCAGCAACAAGAGATGCTGATGTAGGAGGCTATGTCCAAGACCTTTCTATAGCTAGCCAGGGACATTGTGCCTCTTTGTGAGTGCCTCCCCTGTCTAGGTTGACCAGAGGGTCCAGAGGTAGAAAGAACATCATGAGCAATAGTTATGCATCATTGCAATCAGCAAAGATTTCATTCATCATTTGCTGAAAGATGGTGGGGGTATTGCATTGTCCAAAGAACATGACCAACAGTTCATATGCTCCAATGTGGGACACAAATGCTGCCTTCCATTTGTCTTCTTCTTTTATTCTAATATTGTTGTAGCCCCATTGAAAGTCTAGTTTTGTGGAGAGCTTTGCCCCTTGGAGTGTATTCACCAATTGACTTATTAGTGGTAAGGGGTAATTATTTTTACTGTCCACTTGTTAAGGTAGCAGTAATCCTGTATAAGTCATTTCTTTCTATCCTTTTTAAAAATGAGAAAGACTGGTAATGTTTGTGGGGAGCAAGACAGACAAATGTAAACCTTTTTGGTCTGTTTATCAATACAGTGACTGAAAAAACCATTGCAATGTTTGACTTCAATCCAGTGCATGAAGTGTACTGCAATCATATGTGGGAATTTCACTTAGCTTTGGTGTGACAAATTAATCTACATACTCTTTGTTACATAATCTCCCCCTAGGTCATGTGATTCCATTCAGACCCTGCCAAGATATAGCCATTACAAAACAGTCACCTTATTGCAACAGTTTATTCATTTTTGAATCCAAGTATAAGATTTCATATGTATATATAGATATTTGTCTTTGTTTAATACTATAAACAAAGATATACATATAAACACTATGTCTGAGTTTAAAACAGTTCCCACACTCCTTATTTTCTCACTTTTTCCATCATGAAATCTCTCTCTATTGATCAAAAGACTACTCTTCTTGCTCAGCTTCATGCTGGCCATTCTGCCCACTCTATTGCCTCTCACATGGACCTCAATGTTTCTACTGTGTCCAGGCTTTGCTCCAAAGAGTGTCCAAACATAGAGAAGTCCTCTGTTGGTCACCCATCCAAGCTCTCTCCTGCCAACATTTGTCATGGCATTCATTTTCTTTCTAGTGGCAAAGCAGCAACTGCTGTCCAGGTTTCCAAAACTCTTTCCAACATTATCAATGAGCCTCTCAACCCTAACACAGTCCACCAGCACTTGAAAAAGTCTGGTATGAAGGCTGTAGTTAAAAAGAAATCTCCTCTGCTTTCCATCAAACATCACAAGGCTCATTTGGACTTTGCCTATGCCCACAAAAATTGGACTATAGAGGACTGGAAGCATGTCATCTGGTCAGATGAGACCAAAATCAATCGCCTATGGTCAGATGGGCACAAATGGGCATGGAAAAGGCCAGGTGAGGGTCTCAGCAATAGACTAGTAGAGGGAACTGTGAAGTTTGGAGGAGGTTCTGTAATGATGTGGGGCTGTATGACTTGGCATGGAGTTGGCTATGCTGCTAAGATTGATGGTAGGATGAATGGAGGTCTCTAACTTCAAATTCTGAAGGATGAACTGCAGAACACCTTGCAGTATTATGATCTCAATCCTCTTGACATTGTGTTTCAAGACAATGACCCCAAGCACACATGCAAAAAGGTCAAGGAATGGCTAGATGAACAAGAATTCAAGACTATGGTATGGCCTGCCCAGTCTCCTGACTTTAATCCCATTGAACACCGATGGGGATACATTAAGAGAAGGCTTTCTTTGGCACTTCAAGGTTTTTAATAAACCAATGCACAGTTGAGGTGTGCTTAAGTTCTTCTTCTTCCTCTTTTGCTAAATTTGTCCCTTGGTCCAAGAGCATGTAGCAGGACCTTGGGCACCATGCTATCTTAGCTTCCCCCTTTGTCTAATCAATGGTTGGGTTATGTTTTGCCCACCATGTATATCTGAGGATCATATTATTTTTGCCTATATTTGTAACTTCTGTGACTAGGCATTCACAATGTCCTTGGTAGTCAAGGATAATTTCCACTCAGTAAGTAAAACTTCCTGCAGAATTCTTTGTTCTGTTGACATTAAAGACAGGAACCTCCCTTTCCAGCTTTTCTAGAGGAAGTTTGACTTGTTTTGCCCATTCTTGATCTATAAAGATTCCATTTGCCCCACAATCCAATACAGCTTTGCACTGATGTTTCTCGTGCTTGGTATTGGGGTGTGTAATTGAGATATCCATAAGAATTTTGTATTGCACCTTGGTATTGCATAACAGAATCTATTCTGGGAAGTTGGAGTCTGAATAAACATTTTTTTCTTTTATTTTGACTTAATTAAGCCTGCATTCCCATGCAGCAAGCTCCTCTTGGGGAGATCCAGTCTTGGTAGATGGTAGATGTACTCTATAAATAAAGTTACTTGGTTTTGAATCTGAGGAGTAGCATGTTGAAGAGGAATCTGAATCTTCCTTGAAATCTTGCCTGTACTATACATATGAGGATAGAGAAGGGAAACTATTTTTTATATTTAAGAGTCTTTCTGTTGGCTCCTGAGGTCCCAGACCCCTCAGTAACTGTAACCTTTTCCCACCTTCTTTATCTCAGTATCATGGCAGTTGAAGAAGTAGGCCTTCTGTCATATCCTGTCCAACTCTGGTCACTCCGGACCTACTCCGGTCTAGTTCCTCTGGTCATGCACATGTACTCAACTCCGGATCAACTCCATTGATCCTCCAGCTCGTTCTCGCTCAATATCATAGACCTTGACTTCAGACCTTTTCTATTATATTCTACCTTGACATCTCTCCGTATGTTCCACTATGACATCTCCGTTTCCATTTCATCTTGACACCTCTTTTCCCATTCTATCTCAATGTCTTATCTTGACTTCCATTTCACTTACATAGTTACCTCTGTGCCTGCGCATATTGAAGACTTACCTGATCTCATCTCTCTTAGTATATAAAGTCTCCACTCCTGTCAGTAGATACCTCAGTTCGAATCTCAACTTAACCTCGACTTAACCTTGTCCCATCCTCATCTTGATCTGACGATCTCCTTGAGTCCAAGACTCTCCTCTGAACTCCGACCCTCCGCAAATTCAGGACACCGGACTTTCTGCAAAGGCGCACCACATAAGGTGAAGCCAAGTCCCGTTCGACTAACCTAACTCTGAAGTCCAGAGTTAGTCCAGAGTTCGTCCCCAGTGTTTAACTGTAGATTCGAACTCCAATTTGCAAAGTCCTCACCGATATGGCAACTAGAGTTACCCGTTCCCGTTCTCATGCACTCGCGAATGTGCCTGACATTCTACACCCTTTTAGCAGTAGTCGCCAAGGCCCTGACCTCGTCAACCAATTTTGTAGCTTCTCTGCTAGACGCACACCAGGCTTGGCATCCCAGGCGCCAGCACCCCCACACTCTCCCACTCCAGGAGCTCGCATCGAAGAGCTACCTGTCGATGACCAACCTCTTGACGAAGAAGCCCCTCAGTCGAATTCGGCATCGCTCCACACTCCGGTGAACCTGAGCGTCCACTCCAGCGCTCCGGGCAACTCTGGAGGTGATCCCGATCCCTCTGGTAGCAACTTCAACCTCCCCGAGGATGATTTCGATTCTTCCACAGATAACGAATCTATTCCACATGATACGCTTGGCAAGCTCACCAGTGCCATTCATGGCCTCACTCGCTTCTCTCATTGCAAACCTGAGTCCTCGCAACAGACCAAAGTCCGGGAACCGGACCAGTTTGATGGGACTGACCCCTGAAAACTCCGGGTTTTCCTGGTTCAATGCGAGTTGAACTTCCAAGATTGTTCTAAAGCCTTCGCCACCGACTGCGCTAAAGTCACCTTCGCCCAGTCTTACCTCAAGGGTATGGCATTGGAGTGGTTCGAACCAGACCTCCTCCAGATGGAAGATCCGGATCTCTGGCCCATTTGGATGGACAACTTCAACGAGTTTGTCCTGGAGCTCCAGACCAATTTCAGACCACATGACCCTGTTAGAGATGCAGAGCATCAGCTCGACCATTTGACGATGAAGGATGGTCAAAAGATTAACAAGTATGTTGTCGAATTTAATTGGATTGCGTCTCAAGTCCGGAGTTATGGAGAAGGTGCCCTCTGGCACCGTTTCTATAACGGACTTCCAGATCGTATCAAGGACGAAATCTTGTGTGTTGGCAAACCCCCTACCCTTGTTGAACTCTGCCAACTCACTCAGGCTATCAACACTCGCTATTGGGAGCACAAGTCAGAGATTAGCCGTCAGGTGAAGTCTTCTGCTAGCTCTGCCAAAGCGCCCAACAAGCCCACCGCTCCGTCCTCCAACTCCGCTAGCACCTCTGGTTCTAAGGAATCGAAAGGCAAGTCTGCCAATTCCTCCAGCTCTTCTAAAGCCTCCGGACCTCCAAAGCTGGACTTGTTGTCCAAGCTCAGAAAAGACGGTAAGCTTACAGCCGAGGAACACAAGCAACGATTCAACAACAACCTCTGTATGTTCTGTGGTCTAGCTGGACATGTAGCCAAGGGCTGTCCCAAGTCCACGTCCCATGCAGCTAAGGATCATGCCGCAAAGACCACACCTCCAGAAGCTAAACTGGATGCCTCTGAGGTGAAAAAATAAGCAGCAGCCTCCGTGACTCTGCACAGACAGGAGGTTGCATTGACTCTTCCCATGCACCCTTGGAGATCTGACTCAACATGTCCGCTCTTTTAGACCCCAGATCCCTTATGCCATCTGTCTCTCTAATCTCCTACAACATTCCTGCATTTCCTGCATTGTTGGATTCTGGATTCTCTGACTGCTTCATTGACTCCGCTTTCATGAATAAACATGCACTTTCGACCTACTCCATTCCTCCGATACAACTCCGGTTGTTCGACAGAACCTCCAATTCTATCCTTTCCCAAGCTGTCGACCTCTCTGTTCATTTCGAAACTGGTGATATCACTCCAATGACATTTTATGTCACTCCACTAGATGGATCCTGCTCCATTGTCCTGGGACACAACTGGCTCGCCCACTACAATCCATTGATTGACTGGGTTTCGAGCAGTATCTTGTTCCAGACACAGAACAGCCTATT
>JBBPKI010000773.1:0-18055 GCA_038089155.1 Nevesoporus exiguus
GTCTTGCTATGTCCCACTAGATCTTGCTAGCCCTGGTTAGGAGCGTTGGACTGTTGCGGGATTCGCTAGGAGTCACGAGAATTTGCCACTTTTGCTGATGCAGGTCGTTGCCTTGCTCTTTTTGGACACGGCACAATTAGGTTACGCTACACTATTTTTCTTTCCCATATACGTATCCACCTATTCCAATTTTTACAACCCCTGTACTCGGTGGGCTACTGTAACACATACGGCGCGCGGTACTGATTTATCTGTAGATTGGTAACGAAGACGCCTCCAAGCATTTTTCATTCATCTGGTCCCTTCGAATTGACTTGTGGTGATGGTTCAGGATGGTGCGTCCTTTGATGATAAAACAAATTTCTGGACCACGAAAAGTACGTTTTCGATAGCGACGACGATCCCGTGAGCATGGTCTTGAATCGTACATACTTTTACTTACTCGGCGGTGGTCTGATACTCTTATGTTCGGAATGAATCTCTAATTCTTCCGCTAGTATGCCACTAGATTGTAGGGATCGCAGGGCTTTTTGTGCTGTTGGCTTAGTCGATGTGACCACGCGGGCTCGTCCCTCGTCCGTCGACGGTATATCCTCACCTCGCCAGCTTATCTCAGTCTTCATTCGTATTTCTTCTTGCTCGTGAACGTTTGCAGATACCCCTTCGTCTGTGCTGGCTCTGCTGGGCAACAACTGGCCACTTGTCTATTCATTTTCTTTTGTTACCCCACCTCATTCCTAGCAACTTTGTCCAGCAGAAGATACTTATACCCCTCTACTGCAGTGTCCAACCACCTCCTAACGGCGGATGACCCAGACCTTAGCTCTCTGTTCGCGACTATGACACCTGTGGCAAAACAAATACCACGCGATATGAATAGTAGTCGGAGGCTCCAAAGTACATACTCAAACTGAACGCCCTGCGTACGCGACACCCTGTCTTTTCGGACGCTGAATGGTACTGATGCCTGTCAAAGCACGTAAATACTGGTTGTTTCTCAGCGGGATCCGATCCAGGTGCCATGGACACCATCATCAATAATCGTAATGCAGGAATGACCGAGGACCTGGCTATAGCAAGTAGTGATGAATGACTGAATCACGGAGAAGAGAAGGAGCGGTACTAAAGAGGTGTGGTATCTTCATTTCACGGTTTGATCTAGCTCTGATCGGTGTTGACGGAAATTGGATTCTTTGATGGATTTGGATGGTAGTCAACCCTCGGTGTTCGCTTTTGCCAACGTGGCTCAACTGCAGGCTGTATCAGTTTTCACAGTGAGGTTGTTCGTGCTATGGGCGTCTCCTGCTGATGTTGTCGTGTGAGGAAGTAGAGTAAGGAATAGGTGTAAGTTGAACTTGGTGCACACCTTCGTTCTACCAATAAGTACATTGCAGCGATGCCATGGGTATGGTCACCCATCTTCTCCCTGATATGTCACCCATTGGTTCTACCATCCAGCTGACACCCTGCCCAGCAGCAGCAGAGAGACGGGCGTGGGTGGTCTGGAGAGGCCGGAGCAGCAAGGGGCAACAGTTCTAATGTCGTCTGTTCCCTATCCATTGTCACTAATAGAGGCCAGGGCGACAGCTAGCGTTTTCTTTTGTTTGGTTGTGGCTAGCAGAGCAAGGTCATTGCGGCGATGTTGCGGCCAAAGAACGATCAACAACCATTTAAACTGATGCCCTTATCGCCGACCACCAGCCAGACTTCCATCAGAGATGATACGCCATCTTGCCTACACGTGGTTGGATTCACCTTTGATCGGATCAGCATCATCTCATACTATTCACCGCTTACCACTGCATAGCAAATTGTCAGGCCTTACATCCATATTGAGTCTGGATGGGTAGTGGGTCCACTCGTGGGAGACGGTGCACTGATCCAGTGGCATTTAGTGACGGAAACATTCTTGAACCCTTTTCGCTCATCTGGCACTGAACATGCGGAAGAAATGCGGAGTCGACAGTGGCCATCTGATATAACTTTCAAGGTTTCTTTGTTTGCACGGAACGTGATATCACCATGGACACCGCGAAGTGATTCGCGCAAACACTGTGGCTATGTCCATAATGTCTTTGTTACCTGCGGGCTGATGAACGCGTTTCATTCCCATCGGTTTCTTGACTATTTATGACTCTCTGTCGCACTGAGTCTTTGGGCTAGTAGTCAATATACCAGAGGAAGATATAATGTGGCATTGCCAGGCAATCACAGCATCCCCTTCTCACTCCCCATTCCATTCTTGACTGTTCTGCATTGCTGCTCCAATTCTAGTGCTTGTGTCATGTCTGACATAGGGTCTCTTTTGGAGTACCCCCAACTCATCAATTATCATCATGGTATGTTACACTGTCCCAATTGGTCATCAGGCAATGATATGCCATAATAGCTATCATAGTCACTGCAATTGCCTATGACTTCTGTGAGTGACATCCTTGTACATGCTATGATTGATCCTCATTATGAATGCCACTGCTTTAGTGCTCAACTTTCACAGAGAGGTATATATTTGTTTTCTTTATGCTTATCTTCCTGATTGACAATCTTGGAAGGTGGACTATATTTGGGTATGGGGTTTTACTCTTGAGAACCTAAATCCTGATGGTGTCATAGTGCAAACCTTGGACCAAAGTCTCTACAATATACATTCTAGTGAGCAATGCCATAGCTTAGGTATCTGTGAATCTGATGGTTTTTCTAAGGTTCGCTATGCTGGCTTTCTCTCTTACTTGTAGGTCCACAACACTTGTCACATATATTTGAATACAGTTGACTTTGGTCCCTTTTCCAAGGGCTATTGGACTTAGTATGGTTAACAATATTGATTGGATTCAGTTTTACTGATTAGGTATAATTACAGCAATTGATCTTCTTTTTTCTGATTCTACCACAGTCAGTTTTGATTTTCTTTTCCTATGCCTTGCCTTGCACATGATTCATTGCTGATGAACCTACTTTGATAGCAGTATGTATGTTTTCCAACTTGGTAAACAGACTATGATCATTGATGATTTCATAGGTGTAAGCATATTGATTTGCCATTACCCATGACAACCATTGACTAAGTTATGAAATATGAAAGGTACTGCAATGGCTTTAAGCCTCCAATGTGGATTCCTATTGTTTATTGCTACTGTTGATTGTAAGTTATCTTTTCATCTGATTATCTTTTCATTGTGCTATAATCAATTACAGTGATGATGATTCTTCGTGTCTATGCAATGTGGAATCAATCTAAAACCATTCTCATTGTCCTCCTTTGCATATATGTGCCACTGACTATCAGTATATTTATCCTCAATGGTATCTTTAACATCCCTGGGCCCCATAACTTTGGTATGTCTCAGAATTCAAAGTTCAACTTAGGACAGATAGTCTTAATCTTTGCCACTCCCTCCTGGTGGTAGTCATCTCCCCTCTCAGTGCCTCAATATGTGTTCATGCAATGAATGCACCATCTCCAGCTTGGACATACTCATTTGGTAATCTTGCACTATCAGTTCCATTATTGATTCTTGCCATCTACTGTGCATCAAAGGAGTCATTTGTGATGTACAAAGTCACAAAGAGGTGGCAACCTAACCAGTACTTGAAGCTATTTGCAAGGGATGGTGTCATATACTTTGTCATGTATGTTTGTCTACATTTGTATAACCCTCCTATAAGCTTGCACTGACCATTTGGACATTTAACACTTTACTAGACGACTATGCTATGACATAGTGAACAACATGTTGGCATTGGATTTATTCAGTGCAGCAGGCATCTTCCTATCTGCATTGCCTACTATACTTTGGATCTCTTTGACTCCTCGGTTCATCATCAGCGTCCGGGAGCTGTATGACCATGACGTCCACAACCGAGCACTGGGTATTGACAGTGGGTTCGGTGTGCTGTCTCAGCCAGCTCCTGGCGAAAACACCGTGTCTACCATCGCATTTGCTGGTGTGGCACCGGCGGAAGGAAATCAAGCTATCGAGGGAGGGGCGGATGAATCTGAGGGTATTCGACTTGAGGCCCGGGTGCTGGGAGACGATATACGCCAGGTATGAGGGAGAGCTGGGGTCGATTGGCGGAGTGCGAGCTGAACGATGGAGATGGTCAGAGTGGGCCTTTGTGTTGTATATTTATCGGACTCACCGTCTATGCGTCTTTGCCTCCTATTATCTTGTGCTGTCTATTCATTCAGCGTATACAATGCGTGCTTCAAGTCACCGTAAGTCGAAGGGAGTCACGCCGAAGTCGTTGGTTACGAGGACAACACGTCAGTGTCCGGAACGTCACAATGACATGCCATTGGATGTACCTGAGCCACCAGAACTGTCTGACAACAGCGGGACCTGTGGAACAGATCCGCATATATCGAGCTCAAGACGGAGGGGACTCGTGCGAGCTTCGGTGAAACACGTACAAGCGTCGAAGGTTATACTTCGAATGCTTTAATGCTGGGGGAAGGTCTGTGAACCTGCAAAACGCGTCGGAGCACGCCGAGGGACGATCAAAGTCAAAGGTTGACTCCCCTATTGTTCCAGTCGAGTTAGACAACTCGGACAGCGAGAGGGATACGCAGAGAGCGTTTGGAGGCGACGAAGACGCTAGAACAATACCGAGGCTGCATGACACGTTAGAACGCGAGCCAGAACACTTTGGGCACGAGGTTAAGAGGGATTTACCTCAAATGGCCCAAGTCAAGCCGCACGACGCGGGCGGCGAAGCGGCGACACGGAAATGTTACGGGTCGTACCTGGAATGTCTAGAGGATTGGGGACTAGGCTTCGTTGACATGAACGCATAATCCCGAGAGAGGCATATGCGGCGAGGGGGCAAATGTGAGGAGCGAAACTTGGAGCACGAGAGCACTTCAGACGACGACAGCGAATGAGGATCGGGGTGGAATGGACGCGCGCCACGAGTCAAAACGGCTCGAAACGAACTCGCTAGCTACCGAAGAAGTGGGTCAGCCCAAGAAGCACAATCACAACACGACAAGCGTACACAAGCCGTCCACCCAACTACTAAAGTATTATAGACGACCCAGTCACCATAGAGAACCCGAACCAACCATAACGCCGAGGACGATGTAAATCAAAGAAGGATCAGTCACCCTAGTGCACTTACCAAGTTATACTGTTATATCAAGGCCTAATTTGAACTAGCTGAAAACATTCATGTATGGACCGCAGACAATAGGTGAGCAAGCCCAGGGTGCGCACGCGCACTGCAGCAAGACCGAGCCGCGACTTTACTATATCAAGTAACCGCTTGAACGCATTGCGTCGCGCCCACTGCCGCTATGAGTACTTCTAACCTTCGTACCGTAGGACACCCTAATCACTACTTACTAGTTTATTCTATAGTTACAAGATAAACGGTAGTCAGGGCAAGGTCAGAGATTAAAAGCTGAATTCCATCGAATAATACCCTCGGGACAACAGCAAATGTGGGTAGAATCCCATGATACGCACCCAGGCAACGGTCAAATATATGAACGCTGGAAAGGTAGTTCCATGGCAGGTTTTGGTTCTAATTGTGACGTGCGGACCGGACGAACAAAAGACTGCTCGTGGGACAACCGCTCTAGCAACCCATGGGGAGATGGAGAGACAGACTGAGAACGCAAGTCTTTGACACGGGATATGCGATCGCGGTCTATGTAATGGTTACACGTGGGTGGGCAAGGAAGCTGCGATGATAGCCCGACTCCGGAAGACGGCTTATGTTGTCCGCGTGGAACAGGTATGGCAGAGAGTTCGTGACCACCCTCTGCAAAAGAAGGCTCGACGGCCGACATCTTGTATACACGAGTTGTTTGAAGACTTTCCAACTCGTGGTTCTCGCTCGCACTCGCCTTTGAGCTCAACGACTCGAGAGACATACGTGCTGGGAGCACAGAAAGAACCATGTTCCGCGCAGTCATGAAGGATGGGATGACGAGATCGGAAGAGAAGTCAGGTACTGGTTCGACGGTGGACTGTATGGTAGTGCCTCGACCGTGACTAAACCTGTGGCTCGAGCGCAAGGTGTTCCCGCGCGGAATGAGGAGCTCAGTACGGAAATGGATCGGGTCAGATGGCCATAATTGGTTGGCTCGACGAAGAGCAGCAATAGAAACACCGTAGCGGAGGGCGACGCCAGTAAAGAGTGTCGTCCGGACCAACTCGTGGGATGTTAGTCATATAAAGGTTCACATCACAGAATACGAACGGTGTGCATGATCATATCGTTGTCGCCGCCACTAGCCTGGTCTTCTGGGCCGACAACTCCGGCAGACGTCCCGTTCGAACTTGGCGGAGGCGTTGATCCAAATCGTGGCTCGACTCTGCTTCCAGCCACGGTGGGTGGCGTATCCAAGCGTCATGCTAGAAAGGGTGGTCGGGCGAGTGTCGAGGTGACCAAGGCGTCACTGCGATCGTCACCATCACCGTATGAAATCGTGGAACTGTCGTCTGCAAATGGATTTGCGACGAGTGGGTCGTTGCACTTGTCAAGCGGGAGTATCCAGACCACATCAGAAGTGACAGTCTTCCTTTCAACGACACGGCTGCGTAACCGCGACCTTATGTAAGCAATACACACGACTTGCGATCCCACTTGTTGGATAACCTAGTAACATGCCCCACGCAGATTCCTCGCTGGTCACTCCAGAGATCACTCCAAAGACCGAATTGTGGATCCACGTCCATCAAAAGCTTCTCAATCTGCTAACAAACCAACGAAATTAGGTATCGCACGCTCGCTACGTGTATCGTGTCAATCCAAACATCATTTGAATTTTCGGGTGACAAACTTAGCCAACGCGTCCTCTCCGATATACCATTCCCCCTGCACCTTCGAACCTCATTTTGGAAACGGAAATCGTGCCGTAGACTTGTGTGGTGAGCACCTTTCATCTGTTCCGGTCTCACTCGTCCACCTCGCGGGTCGCAACCCCATTCGCACTGCGATCTTGATCTCTTTACAATAACTGATGTTCCATTTCAATCCGAGTCTGTGCACCGCACGATCTGTACATAAAACCGCCGTGGACCGTAAAATCTGCCTGCTGACAACACGCTTGCAGGATTCTACCTCGCGTCGTCCCTTTTTCCTAAACCCCAATCGACTGGGGTGTCTTCGAGGGATCAATGCGCCGCATCGAGTGCGAACAGGCTTCTGTTTGGCCCGTTCTGTGGAAAACTAGCTTGCCAGTTTATCGACGTCTCTTCAACTCGCGCTCGAGGCGTGTGCGCGGATGCTTTCTTACGACGAACAGCCGTGGCCGTCCCGGACTTGGACCAGTATCCAAGCCATATCGCCTGCGATGGGGATACAAAAACCGAAATCGTTTGCACACTGACAATGCAACGTGGAAACGACCAGGTCGTACTGGGAGTTCTGCACGCTTGCCCTAAGATTCGACCGTAGACGGTAGAGCCCTCGTCAAACTGGTTCCTCCATCTGTGTTGATCAGGGCCCGCGATGAGAAGCGGCAGGAGCTCGAGGCGAGGCAGCCAGAAAAACTGCGTTAGCGCAAGCCGAACAAGAAAAACACCTCGCAGAACTAGAGAAGGGGCGTACGCCATCCGAGGAGCTGTTCAGGCCGCCAAACGTCTCTGAGGGGCTACACAACCAGTGGAACGAACAGGGCATTCCCACGGCCGACGGTGACGGGGGGAGGCTGAGTAAGAACTACGAGAAGAAGCCATTGAAACAGTGGACTGATCAAAAGAAACTGCACTGGAATTTCCGGAGTAGCAGCGATCGCAGCAAAGATAACGACTTGTGCATGTTTACGACTCGTTACTTTGTCGCATGTCTTTATGATATGATCAGCGATGGCCTCTAACCCAAGTTTGTCCTACTCATCGAACCCGCCCAATGCGAGGCAATCCATGTCCATGTAAGAATGGTATGACCTGCCTTCTTGATCGTCCAGCACTACACCCAACGGGACCAAGTCTTCGTCTCGAAGCCGGTCACATGGTTCCAAGATCTCCTTTAATGAATTGTCCCCTCAATAGCCAATCGTCGGGCGCCATCTCTAAACAAGAAGAGTGCGCAAAGGTATGGGAGTAAAACTTCCTCGCGCTGGCGCAGACACGGTTGAGTGAGACATGCTGGCAAAAGTGCGTATACTTACGTTGGCGGCGTTGGCATCACCTGTGGTTTCTTGGCCCCAACCCAGTTCATGCTTCTCCCCCTCCCCGAGGCCAAACATTCGTAGCATGTCCCCTACCCATCTGGCTTATTGCTCCACCAAGGCGACGTTTAGAGACTTTGCGTGGGTGCTAATGTAAACATTCGTGCGTGAGACCAAATCACGTAGTATTTTGAGAGCCTCGCGGGTATTGAAGGAGTCGCAAAATGTGGCGTAGAACGCCAGCTTGCTGGCATTGAGGCTGAAAAGCGCGCGCGCAAACGTGATAAAGTGGAACTCAAGGTTGTAATTACTTGTTCATGAATTCCCGCTCGGGGTCTTCATAGTGGTGATGAGTCCGTCCGGCCTTCCATCAAGGTGTACTTGATAAGCACGGGCTAGGCGAGAGGCGGAGAGGCATTGCCCAGGGCCGGAAGCGAGCTCGTTGGTGGACTCTGTGATGAGCTGGGAGGGTGGTGTTACTGCCCGTGGGACTCGGTATGCAGATACGAAGTTTGATAATATTGCCCTCCAGCCACGCTTAGTCCACAGTTGGTGGAGGATGGTCAGCCATGAGGCCTTACTACGTCTTTCGGTCTAAAACCGTTTATCCGGGCTCCAAGAAATTCCCAGTAGCAGCGGTGTTTCCCTCAAGTTGAGTTCTGCGTTCTCGACAGTTTCTCGAATTTACCTGGGTCTCTTTCTCTCCCGTTTGTGGAGCACTACGTTCAGCTTCTCAGGACCACAGAACAACCAAGTGCGCCTCTGCTTGCGGGCAGCAGTCGTCATATCCCAGGGTCTCTGTGGCCGCTCGAGCTTTGCGCCGGCAGGCTCCATTTCCGATGCTCTGGCTTCGCTTCCAGGACTGTAATGGGTCACCTTTTCCCTCGTTAGCTTGTGTGCCAGAGCGCCCGCGTATGGCAAAGCTCTGTCACCATCACGACGGGAACGTCACTGTTCGGCGGGTGATTCGTGACGGTTTCACTATCCTCTTGTCATACAGCCAGTAAGTGACGATCCAGTTAGCAATGATTGACCTCTCGAGGCACAAGTCTAGAAACTACGATCGTCTGACACGCCGGCGTCTTGCGATCACATCGCGTCCTTGGATGTAGATGGCGTATACTTGCATAGTGTGTGAGCTCTTCCCTGTTTCTCCGGGTGACAAAGACGGAAGACGGGTCTACTTGCGTGCACTGTCTTCGCGTTAGGAGGCTTTGATATTGGTTGGGAAGGCTACTTCCGCCATCATGGGCCCGAAGTCCAAGCACGCTCCTCGCCAACAGCGCAGATCGACACTCAGAATACTGTTAAGGGTCAAGTCGAGAAGTCGGGTGTCGAGACCATCTTCGATGAAATCTGCGGGCCGTCAAAGCCAATCTACCTACAGCCGATTGCTGGCCGATGGTCAATCAATGATTCATAAGTCTCGCTTCTGGTATACCTACTACCATTAATCACATATTGTCCACAACATCATCCAAGTATCATATGCTTCGCCGCGCTCTCCATGATTCCCGTAATTCCACCATTAGATCTCTATTCACGGCCACAACTTTCAAGATAGTAACCAATGGCTACACGCACGAGGTTTCATATACCCATCGACCTGTATCACAAGAAAAGAGGTTTTGCGGTCCATCATCAGTGATTCAGTGGACCCTTCTTCTGACCATGAGTTTTACAGTGGGGTCAGCAAGTGCACCAAGGCCTCTGCGCGATGCCTTTGGCGGCTGCTCTCCTTCAAAAACCTGTCGATCTTGCGCATCTTGCCTAAGAGATCTTCGACCACTCTTCTGTCTCGACCACGGATTCCACCTCCTCGCGGAGAGGCTGAATGTACTGGGGGGTATTTTGCTAAGAAGAGAAGTGCCTGATAGAAACTCTAGAGTGTGACAGTGTCACACGCAAAGTAGTAGGAATTATGACATGCGTTCGAGGACGCCTAGCGCACGAGTCAGTAAGTCAAAGGACGAAACAGCAGCAAGATATGGCCTACGTGAATCGCAGCAAAGTTGGTAGCCAAGATACGGGTCGTCAAGAGCTTGGCCGTACGCTCTTGACCTTTTGGTGCTTCGTCCACCAACCATGACGGCAGGTCGTTCTATCCAAGCAGTAGTCAGCACATATTCAGCCCTGGAAAAATCCGACGAACGGGTTTCCCGTCTCTGTCCTTCCCATGCTCTTCTTGGAGCCTTAGTCGTTCCTCAACTAAAAGAGCCGAGTGACTCATAGCAAGTTTCGTGGTATCCGGAACATCAGTCATGAAATATGCTACTGGCTAACGGAGTATCGTCCCGAGACGAAACATTTTCTGTTACTCATATGGTCCTTGGGCTTGGCCTTTAAGGCCTCTTCGGCCACTTCGCCGTCGCTTGCGAGCCATGTGAAATAGTTATCCAGGGATCACAATAGGATGCATGCACGCTCTGGGACTGGAAATTTTTCATGAGCAGTGGAACGACATCTCGCAAAAATAACGTTTCACTATCGTCAGCAGTCTTTACACCCGATGGAGCCTCTCTGGCATACTATTTACTGTTTGCGAGACTGGTGTACGCACATCCCGCAACTACGAGATTTGCACGGAAAATTTAGGGTATTCAGGTAACTTGTAGTAGTCCCGGATCGTGGCGGCCTGATCTATGAACATGGCACGGGAGACACCAAGGGGCTGAATTGGAGCCGTTCAGAACGATAGAGGCCAATTTTAGCACGAGAGCATTGGGGACGACGGCAGAGCGAGTTGGAATGGAGGTGGAATGGTCAATGTAGTGAGCGACGCGCGCCGCGAGTGGAAACGACTTGAAACGAACTCGCTAGCTGCCAAGGAAGTGAGTCAGCATGAGAAGCGCAATCACAACATGACAGACATACCTAGGCCGTCCACACCACCACAAAAGCATCATAGATGATTCATAGAGTATCCCAACCCACCGCGACGCCGAGGACGACCAAAATCAGACACTAGACCACTTAGCGAGTTATATGGTCGGGTCAAGCCCATTTCTGGAAATTCGGATGAGTTGAAAACGTTCATATACAGACCACAGATCGTATTACAACCTTGACTTTGCACCCAGGAACCTCCTCACCGGAAACCTGATAAGGTGGTGAGAACTAGGCTTTGGAATGTTTTGTAGATTGTCCTCTATGTCCTTGGTCTTGAGGGGCGCAGGAGCGAGTGTTGGTGTGTTTAAACCGGGTCCAAGTCGAATCCTTTGCTATGGCTGTTTCCCGACATGGCGAGGCTGCTGTTGATAATCTATACGATAGTCCCAAAGTGATTAAAGAGCGAGGAAAGGTAAACTGCGCTCTAGGGGCGCTCACGCCCTAGGTCGTCCTCGATGTGAAGAATGTACACATACGGGACGAGCTCTGACTACGAGTTGGATCGGTCGTGCTGTCTTCGTAGCGGAAGAGAATGATGGTGATGCGGATGTGGACGGAGAGTGCGAGAGGTCTTGATCAGCGCGATTGAGGTCTGTAGAACATTAGTATTAACGACAATCCGTGAGTGGTTAGTGCAAAATGGACGGGACAGATGCGAAGAAGGCCACGAGAGACGTGTCCCTTGCTAAATGCTCCGGTGGTAAGCGATACAGAGCAGGGGCATGCTTGACGGACGTGAAGGGAGACGTAAGGAGTGCCCGGGACCGAGGAGAGTTTGTTGTCGGAGGTGGCGAGCTGGGAGTGTTGGCATTGCTGTGAGCGGATCATGGCACCAAAGGGGTCGGTGGAAAAGTAGCCCCAGGGTGGGTCGGGAATGAGGGACTGGAAATCACCCCCGAGGTCATCCCCGACATGGGTGTACTTGGGGTGCTCTCTTCCCTCGTATTCGCCCACGGGAATGGGCGCTGGATTGGTTCTGCCGTCCTTGTGGTAGAGGGTGGCGGCGGTATTGCGAATGGGATCAGGCAGTGCAAGAGAGGTTTTGATGAGTGCGATCATAATCTGTGTATGGAGTGGGAGTACACGAAGCAAGCGTTTCCGGGGCCAGTTGCTTTGGAATGGACGGGCGTACACGGAGAGGGCTGCTCCGTATAAAACGCCTTGATGGTGAACGATCTGGGGCCGGCAAGCACATGCTATGCGAGATGAAACACAGAACCGACACGGGGCAGCTTCGTGGACATTTCTCAAGAACAGGAGCGAGCTCGTCGGAGGAGTGTCGTTAGGCTGTCAGCGGGTCATTACGTTACTCTTTTTGGACACAGCATAGTGCTCTCTCTTCGTCTCGTACTAGATTCGACTAGAGGTAAGTTACGCTACACCATTTCTTTCACATATACGTATCCACCTAGTCCAATTCTTACATCCCTTATACTCGGTGGGCCACTATAACACACACAGCACGTGGTACTGATTTATCTGTAGATTAGTGACAAAAACGATTACAAGCCTTTTTTCATTTATCCGGTCCCTTGGAATTGGCGTGTGGTGAGGGCTTAGGATTGTGCGTGGCGACCTAGTCCTTCTGACCCAACTACTCCTCAAGGCTTCTTCCTTGGCGTGGGTGGTGATATGAGATCAGCATGATCTAACCTCTTTGATACCGAAACCATCCCGTACTATGCACTTCGGGAAAAACAGCCACATCAGTGCAACTTCGCCCCTCTGTTTGTCCCCTTTGATTGGACTGCATCCTTTGGTGGAAAAACAATTTTGTAGACCACGAAAAGTACGGCTTCAATAGCGACGACGATCCCGTGAGCGTGGTCTTGAACCGTACATATTCCACTCACTCAGCGGTGGTCCAATACTCTCATGTTCAGAATGGATCTCTAACTCTGCCTCTGGTATGCTACTAGATTCTAGGGATCGCAGGGCTTTCTGTACTGTCGGCTTAGTCGATGTAACTACGCACGCTCGTCCGTCGACGGTATAACCTCACCTGGCCAGCTCATCTCAGTCTTCATTCGTATTTCTTCTTGGTCGTGGACGTCTGCAGATACCTTTTCGTCTGTACTGGCTCTGCTGGGCAACGACTAGCCAGTTTTGTCTATTCATTTTTCTTTCCTTACCCCACCTCGTCCCCAACAACTGCGTCCAGCAGAAGATACTTATACCGCTCTACTGCAGTGTCCAACTACCTAACGGCGGATGACCGTGACCTTAGCTCTGTCCGCGACCATGACACCTGTGGCAAAATAAATGCCACGCGACATTAGCAGTCAGAGGCTCCAATGTACATACTCAACCTGAATGTCCCGCGTACGCGACACCATGTCTTTTCGGACGCTGAATGGTACTGATGCCTGTCAGAGCACGTAAATACTGACTATTTCTCATCGGGATCCGATGCAGGTACTATCGACACCATCGTCAATAACTGTAATGTAGGAATGACCGACGACCTGGTCACAGCAAGTAGTGATGAATGACTGAATCATGGAGAAGGACCGATGCTAATGAGGTGCAGTATCTTCGTTGTATGGTTTGACCTAGCTCTGATCGGTGTTGACTGATGTTAGACTCTTTGATGGATTAGGATGGTAGTCAAACGTCGGTATCAAAGTGTTTTGTGCAAACACTGTGGCTATGTCTATAATGTCTTTGTTATCCGCGAGCTGATGAACATGTTTCATTGGCATCAGTCTCTTAATTATCGAAGTCTTATCCATGATTCTTTGTCGCCGTGAGTCTTTTGGCTAGTAGTCAATATACCGGAGGAAGATATAATGTGGCATTGTCAGGCAACCACAGCATCCCCTTCTTGCTCCTCATTCTACTCTTGACTGTTCTACATTGCTCTTCCCCTTCTAGTGCTTGCATCATGTCTGATATATGGCCTACATTGGAGTCCCACCAGCTCATGGCTTATCACTCTGGTATGCTACACTGTCTCAATCTGTCATCAGACAATGAGATGCCATAATAGCTATCACAGCCACAACAATTGGGTATGATTTCTGTGAGTTAAATCTTTGTACATCCTATGAATTATTCTGATTTTGAATGCCACTACTTTAGTGCTTAACTTTCCCAGAGAAGTATTTATTTTATTTGTGCTTATCTTCCTTGCTGACAATCTTGGAAGGTGGACTACATTTGGGTATGGGGCTTTACTTTTGAGAACCTAGATCCTGATGGTGTCATAGTGCAAACCCTGGACAACAGTCTCTACAATATACATTCTAGTGAGTAATGGCATACATACATGTAGCTCAGTTATCTAGGAATATGATGGTTTTTCTTAGGTTTGCTATATTGGTTTTCTCTCTTGCTTGTAGGTCCATGGCATTTGTTAGATATATTTGAATACAGTTGACTTTGGTCCTTTTTTCAAGGGTGTTTGGACTTGGTATGGTCAACAATACCAATTAGGTTCAATTTTACTGACTAGGCATGACTGCAGCAATGGATCTTCTTTTCCCTGGTTCTACCATAGTCAGTCTTGATTTTCTTCCTTTTTTTCTTGCCTTGCACATGATTCATTGCTAATGAACTTACTTTGATAGCTGTGTGCATTCCAACTTTGTAGATGGACTATGATCATTGATGATTTCATAGATGTATTTATATCACTTTGCCACTATTCATGACAACCATTGACTAAGTTAGGAAATATGAAAGGCACTGTAATGTCTTTAATCCTCTCATGGGAATTCCTATTGTTTCTTGCTGCTGTTCATTGTAAGTTGTGTTTTCATCCACTTATCTTTTCATTGTGCTATAATCAATCACAGTGATAATGATTCTTCGTGTCTATGCAATGTGGAATCAATCCAAAACCATTCTCATTGTCCTCCTTTGTATATATGTGCCAGGGGTTATTGTTTCACTTATCCTCTGTGGTATCTTTACCACTCCTGGGCCCTATTTCTCTGGTATGTGTCAGAATTCAAAGTTTAATCTAGGTCAGATGGTCTTAATCTTTGCCACTCCTTTCTAGCCATTGTCATTCACATTCTCAATGTATCAATGTGTCTCAATTATTGGAGTACATCATTTCCACTTTGGATAAGCCCATTCTGCCAGCTTGCACTAGTAGTTCTATTATTGATTCTTGCCATCTACCGCACATCACAGGAGTCATTTGTAATGTACAAGGTCACAAAGAAGTGGCAACCTAACCAGTACCTGAAGCTGTTTGCTAGAGATGGCATTCTGCACTTTTTGATGTATGTTTTCTGCCTTTGTACAACTCTTCTAATAAGGTTGTACTAACCATTTGGACATTTGGCACATTACTAGACAACTATGCAACATAACAATTGCCTTGGTAGAATTAATTTCATTGAACAGAGCAGGAATCCTCCCATCTATATTGCCTGTTATACTTATGTACTCCATGACTCCTCGGTTCATCATCAGCGTCCGGGAGCTGTATGACCGTGACCTTCGCACTCGAGCGCTGGGTATTGACAGTGGGTTCGGTATACTATCACAACCAGCCCCTGGCGAAAACACTGTGTCTACCATCGCATTTGCCATTGTGGCACCAGGGGAGAACCACCAAGCTGTCGAGGGAGAGGCGGATGAATCGGAGGGTATTCGACTCGAGGCCAGGGTTCCGGGAGACGATGTACGGCAGGTGTGAAGGCGACCTGGGGTCGATTGGCGGATTGCGAGCTGAATGATAGTGGATGGTCAGGGTGGGCCTTTGTGTCGTATATTTATTGGACTCATCGTCTGCGTCTTTTCCTCCTATTTTCTTGTGCCGCGTATTTATTCAGTGTATATAGTTCGTGCTTCGGGTCACCGTAAGTCCAAGGGAGGCGCGCCGAAGTCATTGGTTACGAGAACAACACGTTGGTGTCTGGAGCGTCGTCATATCATGCCATTGGATGGACACGAGCCATCAGGGCCATCTAAAAACACCGGCAATACACAGAATGAGCCTGCAGACGTCGAGCTCGAGGAGGGCTATGCGAGCTTCGACGAAGCGCTTACTAGCGCCGAAGCGAACACGTCGAAGGATTCAGGGCGCGATGGGACTTTGGAAACGCATGTGAACACGTCCAAGTACGTTTAATGTCAAAGGAGAGATGAACTCCTACGGTGCGCCAGTTGAGTTAGTTGATGACCCGAGCAGCCAGAGGGCCAAGTAGAGAGAATCTGGATGCAACGAGGACGCTTGGACAAGGCCGAGGAAGCTGCAAGACACGCTAGAACGCGAATCAGAGTGCTTGGGGCGCAAGGTTAGGAGGGATTTACCTCAAACGGCCCAAGTCGAGTCGCGGGCGGCGAAGCGACGACACGGAAATGTTACGCGCCGTACTTGGAATGTCCAGATAATGGGCGACTAGGTTTCGTTGACATAGACGCACGATCTCGAGAGAGGCCTAGGTGGAAAAGGGGCCGACTGGGAGTCGTTCAAAACCATCGAGGCTAATTTTGAGCACCAGAGCATTGGAGACGACCACAGAGCGAGTGGGAATGAAGGTGGAATGGTCAGTGTAACGAGCGACGCGCGCCGCGAGTCGAGACGACTTGAAGCGAACTCGCTAGCGGCCAAGGAAGCGAGTCAGCTCGAGAAGCTCAACCACAACATGACGGGCGTACCTAAACCGTCCACACCACCACAAAAGCATCATAGGAGCATCCGAACACCGCGACGCCGAGGACGACTCGAATCAAAGACTAGAGGAGTCAGCCGCCACAGTTCACTTACCAAGTTATATGGTCACATCAAGGACCGTGCCTGGAAATTCGGATGAGCTGAAAACATTTTTGTATGGACCACAGACAACGGGTGAGCGAGCCAAAGGAGCGCGAGCACTTATATCAGGTAACCGCTCCAGCGCACCACTTCACTCCCCCGGCGTAGATATGCAATTCACACCGAGACATACGTGCTGGGAGCACAAAAAGGACCATGTCCCGCGCAGTTACGAAGGACGAGATGACGAGGTCGGGAAAGAAGTCTGGTATTGGCTCGATTGTGGACTGTAGGGTAGTATCTCGACCATAACTAAACCTGTGGCTCGAGCGCAAGGTGTCCCCGGGCGGAGTGAGGAGCTCAGTATGGAAATGGACCGGGCCAGATGGCTACAATTGGTTAGCTCGACGAAGAGTGGCAATGGAAACGCCATAGCGGAGGGCGACGCCAGCAAGAGTGTCATCCGGCCCAACCTGTGAGGTGTCAGTCATATAAAGGTTCCCATGGCAGAATACGAACGGCGTACATGATCATATCATTGGCGCCACCACTAGCCTAGTCTTCTGGGCCGGCAACTCCGGCGGAGGTCCTGTCCGAACTCGGCGGAGGCATCGCTCCAAGTCGCGGCTCGACTCTGCTCCCAGCCACGTCGTCACATGGAATACCTGGCGTATCCTGGCGACATGCTGGAAAGGATAGTCGGTTGAGGGGAGGATGGTTCGATCGGAGGGGGTGAGTGCCGAGGTGTACAGTAACCGCGACCTTGTGTAAGCAATACACGCGACTTGCGGTCCCACTCGTTGGACCTCACCCTACGCGATCGCCACCGCCTAGATGGTCTCTGACGACGGCTAGGCGGAACCATCGATTTGTCGTGCGTACCTCGTTGAGTTATGGATACGAAGTTTCATGATATTGCCCTCCAGCCACGCCTAGTCCACATTCGTTCCATGATGTTGATCCATGTCAGGTGAATAAAGGGCAGTACGAATGCGCGAGGCCAGTCACTGGAACTCATTGTGCTCCAGTTCAACTTGATAAAAAGGTGCCTACAGGCCATGCGAGTGCTCCAGTCTACTTATTGGCTCAAGCTCGCGGGGTCTCATGGCGTATGGGGACTCAATGATTACATTTCCTTCCGTTCCTGTCTAACTCGGCCCAGTTGAGGACGTCTACTGTACCCACCAACAGACGTATCCCAGGCCCCCTTCACCAAGGCGATCCACGTCCCCGAAATCGTCGACGAACTCGCCAAAGATTGCAGGTACTTCACTTGCATCAAGTTCATGAACGACTTATCTGCGGTAGGTGATCGTCTCTTTTCAGTACCCGGT
>JBBPKI010000774.1:0-18034 GCA_038089155.1 Nevesoporus exiguus
GATTGAGGCAGTGCTTAAAGCAAAAGAAGGCCAAACCAAGTGCTAATAATACTTCAATATCAAAAGTGAATAAATTGTTGTAATGAGGTGACTGTCTTGTAATGGCTATATCTTGGCAGGGTCTGAATGGAATCACATGACCTATGGGACGATTATGTAACAAAGAGTATGTAGATTAATTTGTCCCACCAAAGCTAAGCAAAATTCCCACATATGATTGCAGTGCACTTCATGCACTGGATTGAAGTTAAACATTGCAATAGTTTTTTCAGTCACTGTAAGTCTTCAATGTGCACAGGCACAGAGATGACTAGGTAAGTGAAATGGAAGTCAAGATAAAACATAGTGGAGACATTGAGATGGAATGGGAATAGAGATGTCAAGATGAAATGGAAACAGAGATGTCATAGTGGAACATATGGAGAGATGTCAAGGTAGAATATAATAGAAAAGGTTTAAAGTCAAGATCTATGATATTAAATGAGAATGAACCAGAGGATCAACAGAGTTGATCTGGAGTTAAGAATATGCATGTGACTTGGAGAACTGGTCTGGAGTTGGTCCAGAGTGACCAGAGTTTGGTGGAATATGACATCTGGCTACAATCACTCATTGCTGAAGTTTTCACACCCTTGGACTATCCCATCATCCTCTTCTCTGATAATCAAGTCCTCTCACTGCTGGTCATCCCACCCCTGCCATGCACTATCACCACTGCCACTGCTGCATCTGCTGTCCATCCATCACCAGTCACTGGGTATCAAGTCCCATACTCTGCCCTTGTACTCAGAGGAGTACTATTGTCAATATCACTGCCTGCCACCAGGTACATATATAGTCCCAGGTTTGCTGCCATCTGCCTATGCTCAGAGGAGCATTACTTGTCCTTGCTGTTCATCACTAGGTATAGAGTCCCAGGCCTACTGCCTTGCACTCAGAGGAGTGCCACCTCACTGCTACATTTCTGCCTCCACTTGTCTGCTGCTGCCACTGACTTTGACTGTTGATCCTTGGAGCACTGACTCCTTGTTGTCCAGTCTTAGTCCTATCTCCACCCTGCACTGGTTCGTCATCATCCACATTGCACTGCTGTGCACTCACCTTGTTATCACCACTGCTGTACCACCACCTCCACTGCCATGCCCTCTTCCTATGACTTTGAGATCACCACTGCTATACCCAATGACTTCCTTGGAGATTCATCATCTGCCAACTGCTGGATCAAGGCCATGTGGGCCTATTTCATGATTAACATGGACCTCTACTCCAATGATACCTGCATCATTGTTTGCTTAAACAAGATCAAGGGAGATGCTTCCTTATTTGCCGAGCACTGGTATGATAAACTCTTTAATGACACTGTTGACATCACAGAGAAAACCTTCACCATATTCCTTGCTGACTTCACTGCTATCTTTATTCCTGCTGCCCTGGAACAAGCCACTGTCACTGCCCTCACCACCCTCTGCCAGAAGCATACTAGATTGCTAGACAAGACTTGGTCTGATGGTTTACAGGAGTATATCCTAGCCTTCACCTCTGCTGCTTACTCAAGTGGTATTCATGACCAATCCCTCCTCATTACATACTTTACTGCTGGACTTGTGCCTACCCTCCACCATAAGCTTGTGGACTATCACAGTCCTACTTCTCTCACCAATGCCATCACCTGTTATGATTTCTCCACTTATCTTATCAAGTCACATGACCACTATCATGTGACCATGGGACATGTCACCTGACCAAGTCTAGGTCAAACACTTTCACTTTAATCACACTCATTCTAGTGGGGGTGGGCAATGCCCACCACCAAAGCGTGACGCTTATATAAGCACAAAACCCCTGTTTTGACAAAAAAAGTGAAACCATCATATTTCTGGTTGATAACGCCATCTGATTGCAATTTATACTATGTGTGACTATGTCTACTATATGAGCAATGTATCCTATAATATGTATGTATTGGTAGAATCAGTAGATCTGGAGGTATGTGCAATTTATGCTAATCAGTGAATATAAGTACAATTATTTTCACATCAAACGGTGTCAAGATCACCATCATGCAGGAGTATTTTATGCTGTATACAAGCTACATGACGCTCCAAAAGGCACAGACAAGCAAGAGACAATCTTTGTTTTTGATGTGAGATTTGAGAGGAATCTTCTTCTCCTCCCCAAGGTGGCAGTATCTTCACCCTTTTCCTTCAGTTGATCAAAAGCGCACAGAGCCTTCAGCAACCAGTTTTCTAAGTGTCTGGAATTTTGTTGCTCCAAACAGAGCAGTGCCTTGAAGTGTTCAGCCTGCTTCAAGGTGCCCTTGCATCCTGTCAGCCTTATGCTCCAGGGAAATGCAGACTTGATGTAACTCAGTAGGTGCAGTCTTGAGCACTTTAATTTTGTCAGCTGATCCTCAAGGGAGCTTAATCAGTGCCAGGTTGGCTGTGTTTCCGCTGTTCTCTTTGTTATGCCACCTTTGCCTAGCTAGCTGAAGCTGCTCTTTTCGACTTGCAGGCACTTGCTTCTTTCACCTATCAAAGGAGAGATTGTGGTCCATGGTAGGACTAATGGAATTTAACTAGAATACTATGGATGGTGGATAAATGGATGTTATAGGTTAGGCTGTTGATGGATGTGTGGAAATTTGTGCTTGTGGCTGATAATAGGGGCTACATATAGATCACTTTCTTGTTTGGACTTCTTAGAGTGATCCTGTGGTTGGATTCCTTTACTCTCTGCAACATTTTAGTTTGTTTTAGTCCACTCTCGATGGCTATCAGAGTGGAATTTTGAATTTTGCTCTGTAAGGCATACTTCTTTTGCTAGACAGTACTGTATACAACGAATGGTGATCTAATTCAAAAATCTGCTCTGATAGCACTATTTCTTGTGATATTTAAATATAACTCTTCTGCAATCACCAAGCATCAAAGTGACAAACCGCCTCCATGTTCTGTGGTTTCATGTCCCCCACATGCTACTGCCTTCACAGTGGCATGGGAGTGGGCATGCCCATGAAGCGGGCGTTGCCCACCCCCAATTCTAGACTTCTCTTATCTACATGCTTCCTTAATTACCATCAGTCTAGACTCTTATCTTGTTCCCACTCCACAATGATGTAGCTACTTAGTAAGTATTCTCACACTTGCCCTAAAGTACATTGTAGTATATAACCTGAATCCAAATGATGACTGGACTTCAGTCAAGTCCTGGTTGATTCCCCTACAATCATCCTCTTGATTCTCAGCAAGCCTAGTTAGTAGTGGCCAAAGCTCTAACAAGTGTAGGTTGCCAACATTAGGACTTGACTATCTACTTCCCTCACTACTACTTCATTTACCTCACTGTCATTCACAACAACCACAGATCCTAGGGGCAAAGGGACTTACATACTATCACATTCACCTTCTTGTGCACTTGTGCTCATTTTCTCTTTTATGTATACCCCAGCTATATGCTGGTGAAGGTCAGTTGTGCATTAGGCTGCCATCAAGGGGTGCTCTTGAGAGAGCTTAATTGGTTTAAAAACTGCCTCCGCATATTTCAACTTTGAAGGAGCTTAGGCTTGTGTCCTCATGAGGCACATTTCTTCTAAGCATAGTCTTTACACAATTGGTCATCAATGAAAGAGCAGTCTTGTGCCCATCAACCCAATTTATGATAACAAGTTTCAAAGACTCTAGTCTGGTGGCTATTGACCAGATAGAGTAGTTGCTGGAGTTGACAAGGTCCTCACAACTTTTTATGAATTTTGGATGTTCCCTTCCTGTACCTCCAAGTTTGAGGAAATTGAGGTTTGCCTTGCTTCCGAGGAAATGCAAGTCGGTCCAAACTATGAATACCACTGACAAGCCTCTGTCAACCCTAACAACAAATACTATGATGCTCAAGGGGGTCATCACTTCCAAATGTCTATAATAAGAACCCCTACCCCTGAGGAAGATGAAGGCTCAGAAGTCTCCCCCTTCCCAGCCAGGAAAGATGATGATGGTTGGCTACATTACCAGCCACCTAATCCACAATACAGGGTACCAGATCCACTACCTCATCAAAGCATCTTCAAAAGAAGGGAACTTCATCCCTATCTACTAGACTGTATTCGAAACCAGTTAGATTTTGACAAAGATCTCCTTTTATACTTCAACATCATCACAAAAGAAGCAGCATACTTCAGAAGAAAAGTTCTCAGTGTCCACCTATATGTGGACCAAAGACAACAAAATGCTAGAGTACTAGTGATACTACAAGATATTGAACAAGGACTAGGAGAGTTAGAAGCTCTCAATCGCACTCCATCCCTTTCCCCCACACCTGAACTGGAAGTAGGACCAGTTCCATGAGAAAACCAAAATGTTGCAGCACCCCTACAGGAACCTGTGCCCTGCTATTGACTCAGAGACAGACAAGTCATCCAATGACCCAATCCTTGACCAGCCCTCATCCCCCAGCCAGAACTTCTGATCACCTCCTGCACCCGCTCCAGAATAAGAAGACAGCATGTCAGTTGAAATGATCTGAATGCTCTTGGACCAACTTCAAGCCCTTCAAGAAGAGCTTGCCAAGCTTAAAAGAGAAAAAGGGAAGGAAAGGGTGGACAATGTAGAAGTAAAAGTCTCCAAGAAAGTAAAGATGGTACCAGACCCTGGAAAGTTCAATGGAAATAAGGGCTATTTTGATACATGGCAAATGAATATGGCCCTGTACATTAAAGAGAATCCAGAATCCTTCACCATCAATGAACAAAAGGTCATAGCAGTACTAATGAGAATGGGTCCAAAACAAGAAGAACAAGACTAATATGGAGCAGGGCAGTGGGCCCAGCAAGACCTAAGGCGTTACATGAAAACAGAAACATGGCCTTTAGAGGAAATGATAGGCAAGGTCCTCATCTCTTGTTTCAAATGAATAAATAAAGAGGACAAGGCAAGAAATAAACTTGAATAGTGCAAACAGATGCCAGGAGAGTCTGCCAAAGCCTTCACTACCAGGTGGCTTGGATATTACTATGACATAAGAGGAAATCCTACTAATAAAGATCCTCAAGGAGTAAGACTGCTTGAAAAGGCACTTGAAGAAAAACTCACTGAACAGATATACATATCTCTCAGGAGAAAGGAAGTCCTGCATCTAGGACTACATAGAAAAGGCCAAGGAAATAGGATCCAGGTTGGAATCCTTTAAACTGAGGAAAACTAAGAAGGTGTAGCAGTGTTCCTCACAAGGAATCATCTACCAAGAAGGCCAAGCCAGGATGTACAGAGGGAGAGGGCAGCCAATGGACATAGGGGCTGTCAACAAAAACTCTAAATGTTACAATTGCTCCAATGATGGACATATCACAAAAATTTGTCCAAACTCAAAAAAGGAATACACAGAGTGCAAGTTCCTCAGGGGAGGACACAAGATGAATTGTTGAAAAAGAGCA
Organism: Nevesoporus exiguus; assembly: GCA_038089155.1. Taxonomy (NCBI): domain Eukaryota; kingdom Fungi; phylum Basidiomycota; class Agaricomycetes; order Boletales; family Boletaceae; genus Nevesoporus; species Nevesoporus exiguus. The sequence goes on from JBBPKI010000774.1 coordinate 5,423, forward strand.
CAAGGGCCTCAATGAAGGCCACAAGTAAGAGCAATGACAGAAGAAAAGAAGGAAGAGGAGAAGAAGGAAGAGCCCAAAGGAGAAAGGGCTATAAAAGGAATGGACTATGAGGCCATGAAAGCCTATTTCTTCGATCTCCATAATATGGAAATGAAGAAACAGGGAAAAGGCTATGGCAACTAAGGAGTCTGGGATCTCAGGAGCCAGAAAAGAACTTGTTAAATACAAAAAATAGTTTCTCATCTCTTTCACCTTATGTACAATACAGACAAGATTACAATAACAACTCAGACTCTTTTACATGCTATTCTTCCAAGTCAGAGCCCTCCAGTCCTATTTATAGAGTACATATACCTACAACTGAGACCGGATCTCCCAAAAAAGAGCTTGCTGCACAGGAATGCAGGCTTAATTCGGTCAAAGAAAAAGAAAAAAATATTTATGAGGATAGTTTCCCAGAATAAAAATCCTCCTATGCAACACCAAGGTACAATACAAGATTCTCATGGATTCTCAATTGCATACCCCACTACTAAGAACAAGAGACATCAATGTAAGGCCCTCTTGGACAGTGGTGCAAACAGAGTCTTCATTGACAAAACATGGGCCAAACAAGTAAGGCTTCCACTACAGAAAATGGATAAAGAAATTCCGGTTTTCAACATGGATGGCATGAAGAATTCTGCTGGATCAGTTACACACCAAGCAGAAATAATCCTTGATTACCAAGGACACCATAAACATCTAATTGCAGAGGTCACAAATCTGGGCAAAAATACAGTTTATCAAAAATTTAGAAGTGCCAAAAAAAAGGAACCTACCTCAGAAGAAATGGTTCCAAAAGAATACCATCACTACCTTGATGTGTTCAGCAAGAAAGAATCAGAATGACTCCCATTGTGAAAACCATAGGATCATGAAATAAAGCTAAAGCCCAGCTTTCACCCTAAAAAGGCAAAGATCTTCTCAATGAGCAAAGATGAAATGGAAGAATTAAAGGGATTTATTGACAAACAAACCAAGAAGGGTTATATTCGTCCATCTTGCTTCCCCTAGACATCACCAGTATTCTTTATACCAAAGAAAGATAACAAGAAGCAACTCATCTAAGATTACAGATATCTGTTACAGATGCCAAGGGCAGCACCGAACTAGGACTAGACAGAAGACAAGAGGGACGACGAGAGGTGCAAGGCAGGAGGAATGCTAGGAGAGACTGGCACTACTGATTGGGCAGACTAAGCTTAGGGTATTCTACAGGAATGGTCCCTACTTATACTACTGGGGTATGTGCACAGACCACCTAAGGGCAGGCTGATGGAGGCTATGCGTAGGTAGGCACAAAGATGGCATCAAAGATAGAAGGCAATAGAAGGCAGATAAGGGGTGGATGGTAACTAGGCAGAGATGAAGATGGGAAAGATACCATAGGGGTAAGGCACAGGCCAAAGGAAGGTTAGAGCAGAGTCCAAAGATAAGGACTTAGCTAAGTGGTTGGCAAAGGAGCAGTAAAGGTGGCAGAAAGGTAAGAAAGAGGTGAAGAAAAGGGGATTTTTGTAACAATATCTCAATAAATGGATGGTCAAAAACAATTACCCCTTACCACTTATAAATCAATTGGTGGATAAGCTCCAGGGGGCAAAGCTCTTTACAAAATTAGATCTTCAATGTTACAATTTTTCATCTTATATTATCTTATCAAGTCACATGACCACTATCATGTGACCATGGGACATGTCACCTGACCAAGTCTAGGTCAAATACCTTCACTTCATTCACATTCATTCTAGACTCCTATCTGCCTTGCTCTTTTAATTACTGCTATTCTAGACCATGACATCATTAATGACGTAGTACATTAGTCAGTATTCCCAGACCTGCCCTAAACACTTCTGTATGTATATAAACCTAATGTCATCAATGACTGGACTTCAGTCAAGTCCTGGTTGATTCCCTTCTATCATCCTCTTGACCTCTATAGCAAGTTGCTAGTGGTGATCAAAGCCTTAAGTGGTAGAGGTTGCCAACATTCGATAGGGCTACAATAATATAAGAATCAAAGAAGGAGAAAAATGGAAGGCCACATTCATCTCTCATTCTGGAGCATATGAACCCTTAGTAATGTTCTTCAGACAATGCAATGTGCCTGCTATGTTCCAGCAAATGATGAATGAGATCTTTTCTGACATGGATGGTGTCATCATAGTTTACATTGATGACATAATGATTTTCACCAAGACAGATGACAAGGCAGAGCACGATAAGATTGTTAAGAAAGTCTTGAAAAAATCAAAGGAACATGACTTATTCCTTAAACCTGAGAAATGCTTTTTTAAGCAAAAAGAAATCAAATTCCTCAGAATGGTAGTTAACACTGAAGAAATCAAAATGGACAAAGGAAAGGTCAAAGCCATTCTTGAGTGGCTGATACCTAAAAACTTCAAAGGAGTCCAAAGTTTCTTAGGACTTGCAAACTACTATAGAAGATTCATTCAGGACTTTTCAAAAGTCTCATGTCCCTTGAATGACTTAACCAAGAAAGAACAACCCTGACAGTGGAGACCCTAGAAACAAGGTGCTTTTGACACTCTGAAGAAAGCCTTCACCATGGCACCTATACTCATCTATCTGGACAATAATAGCAAGTTCTGCCTCAAGACTAATGCATTGGATTTTGTGACAGGTGTGGTCCTCTCAATCAAGCAGGAAGACAAGTGGCACCCTGTTGCCTTTTCCTCTGCATTCATGACCCCAAAATAGAGGAATTATCCAATTGTAGATAAGGAAATGCTTGCAATTGTTCTTGCCTTGGAACAATGGTGGCATTACCTTGAAGGGGCAGTGTTAAGTCTGGTCTCTCCGGACTCAAGTCTGATCGGAGGTCTGGAGGTGCTGAGGGGTGGTCGACGATGTTCGTCTTGGAGTTGGACCGAAGTCCAGAGCGGAGGTGTCAGAGCGGAGTCGTGTAGGAAAGGACGTCGGCACAGGACTTATGTGTCGCATCCTTGAACAGGTCCATGTCCTCGTATTTTGGAGGAGCAGAGGTTCAACAGGAGGAAGGGGAGATTATGACAAGAATCAGGAGGGGTGACTTAGTTGATATTCGTGCTAAGGATACATGATGGAGGTACAGAGGTTTTATACTAAGAGATCAACAGGGACATCAAAGTCAGGAAACAGGTGAAACAGAATCAAGGGTCCCATAAGGGATGGAGAAGGGATGAAGGAAGCAATGGGAAGTACAAACAAGAATGTATGAAATGATAATCAGGTCTGAGGATAGCTGAGTCCCTGTGTGAGCACAGCCTTGGTCTGGAGTGGAGGAGCGGAGCTCTGAGCATGGAGGAAGCAGAGGTGGACTGAGGGTGGTGGAGGTGGCTGGAGGTGGCCAGAGATGAGGCCAGAGGAGGCGGAGACGGATGGGATGTCATGGATATGACAGGCAGAAAAATTTGAAGTATGGATGAACCATGCCAACCTGAAATACTTCATGACTAAACAAGATCTTAATTGAAGACAAGCCTGATGGTCACAATGGCTGTCTCGATTCAATTACATCTTCGTCAATAAACCTGGATCCAAAATGGGAAAGGCCAATGCTCTCTCTTGACGAGAGGATCATGCTGTTGGTATTGATGAAGATAACAAGGGCATTCAAATGATCCCTGAAAATAGAGTAAGGGCACAAACAAGACATGGCTTCACAATCAAAGGAGAAGAAAGGAAACTCCTTGAAAGAATTGTAGAAGCTCAAGAGGATTGAAAAGGTAAAGATAAGCCTAACCTCCTAAATAAAGATGGAATCCTGTATTTTGGTGATAGAATCTTTGTCCCAAATGAAGAAATCTTACACCAAGATATCATAACATTGTATCATGACTCTCCAATTGCCAGACACAGTAGTGCAGAAAAAACCTGGCAAATAATAGAACAATACTTTCAGTGGAATGGCCTTCAAGCCCAAGTGAAAGACTACTGTTTGCACTATGACAGATGTGCATGAATGAAGCCAGAAAACAAGGCACCTAAAGGAGAGTTAATTCCAAATCCAATTCCAGAAGGTCCATGGAAAGACTTCTCCATGGACTTTATCATTGACCTTCCCTTATCCAACACCTATAACTCTGTTCTAGTTGTAGTAGACTGATTTTCAAAAGAGGTGGAATTTATTCCCACCAGTAAGACAATCACAGCATTGGGAACAGCCAAGCTGTACAGAGATCATGTTTGGAAGCACCATGGTCTCCCAAGGTCCATAATCTCAGACAGAGGACCTCAATTTGCTTCACAAGTCATGAAGGATTTGGGCAAAATGCTCAAAATAGACCTCAATATGTCAACCGCTTTTCACCCACAAACAGATGGTCAGACAGAAAGGGCCAATAGGGACCTTCAGCAATATCTTCGGCTGTTTATGGCCAAAAAACAGGAAAAATGGGCAGAATGGCTTCCCTTGGCACAATTTTTGTATAATAATTGCCAGTATTCCACCAGCAAGAAATCACTGTTTGAGGTCATCAAAACCTACAAACCAAGGATGTGTATTGAACCCACACTCACCAAGAATGAATTGTCCCTGGCTTTTGCACAGGACTTTTCCAAGACACTTGAGCAAGTGAAAGAATCACTTGAAAAAGCTCAACAATCTATGAAAAGACAAGTGGATAAATGCTGCACCAAGGTTCCAGAAATGGTAGTCGGAGACATGGTCTGGCTATCAACTGAGAACATCAAACTAAACAGGGCATCCAAGAAACTCACAGAGCATTGGATTGGCCCTTATGAAATTATATCATTTGCAGGCCCTAATGCTGTCACTCTCAAATTACCATCCACCCTGTGAATCCACCCTACAGTAAACATCTCAAGGGTTAAACCTTACAAGGAATGCCTTGAGAATCAACCTGCCATTGCCCCAAGACCTGTTGTGGGCACACAAGAAGGAATTCCTGAGTTCAAAGTTGATTGTATTGTCAATTCTCAACTTAAAGGACGATCTCTTGAATTTCTAGTATATTGGAAAGGCTATAACAAGGAGGACTGCATGTGGGAACCTCAGAGCCACCTCTCTAATACCAAAGAGGTGATATAGGACTTTTATTTATTGAACCCAGCAGCACCACGAAGGCTTCACATGGTTCAAACAGATTTTGATTCCATTTTCTCCTCTTATATAAATGTAATGGAGCCCTCCCATGTTCCCTTCAATCACCTGGAATGCAATTCATAGGAGGGGGGTAATGTTACAATTTCTTCACTTATCTTATCAAGTCACATGACCACTATCATGTGACTGTGGGACATGTCATTTAACCAAGTCTAGGTCAAACACTTTCACTTTAATCACACTTGTTCTAGACTTCCCTTATCTACATGCTTCCTTAATTACCATCAGTCTAGACTTTCATCTCATTCCCACTTCATAATGACATAGCTACTTAGTAAGTATTCTCACACTTGCCCTAAAGTACATTGTAGTATATAACCTGAATCCAAATGATAACCAGACTTCAGTCAAGTCCTGGTTGATTCCCCTACAATCATCCTCTTGATTCTCAGCAAGCCTAGTTAGTAGTGGCCAAAGCTCTAACAAGTGTAGGTTGCAAACATTGCCATTGTCAAGACATTCCATCCCAATAAGAAACACCTCAGAACTAATCTAGCTGAGTTGCCATCATTGCTGGCACAGTTTACTAATCAAATTGCCCTTGCTGCATCCACATCTATTGCTGCACCTGCATCTCCTCACTATGCCCCTGCACCACTTCCACCTCATGCTCCCTCATCTCAACCCTCAGTGTACCCAATGGGTATAGATGCACTTGTTGCACTATCCCCCACCACTTGGTCTTGCTGCTTATGCTGTTGGCAACCTAGACCTGCGAAGGCTTCAGTCACTACTAACTAGGCTTGCTATAGAATCAAGAGGATATTCTAGGGGAATCAACCAGAACTTGACTGAAGTCCGGTCGTTGATGACATTGGGTTCTTATACTACTTACATGGTTTAGGGCAAGCATGTGACTACTTACTAATCTACTACATCATGTATGATGTCATAGACCTAGACCAATTGGTAATTAAAGAAGCATGTGGTAGAATGTTCTAGAACAAGTGGTGATTAAGAAAGTGAGTGTGATGAAAGTGAAAGATATTGATCTGGATTTGATCATGTGATAATTCCCATGGTCATGTGCAAGTGATCATGTGACTTGATAAGATAAGATAAGAGAGAAATTGTAACATTACCCCCCTCCTATGAATTGCATTCCAGGTGATTGAAGGGAACCTAGGAGAGTTCTGTCACATTTACATAAGAAGAGAAAAAAGAATTGAAGTCTGTTTGAACCATTCAAAGTTTGCAGGGTGCTGCCAGGTTTAATAAGTAAAAGTCCTTTATTGCCTCTTAGGCATTAGTCAGGTGGCTCTGATGTTCCCACATTTGGTCATCCTCATCATAGCCTTTTCAGTGTACCAGGCATTCCAAAGCCTGTCCTTTAAGTCGTGAATTGACTATATAGTCGACTTTGAATTCTAGAATTCCTTCTTGTGTGCCCACAACAGGTCCTGGGGCAACTACAGGTTGGTTTTCAAGGCATTCCTTGTAAGGTTTAACTCTTGAGATGTTAATGGTGGGGTGAATTCACAGGGTGGAAGGGAGTTTCAAGGTGACAGCATTAGGACCTGTGAAGGAAAGGATTTCATAAGGGCCAATCCAGCACTCTGTGAGTCCGCTTCCTCTACACTCAGAGCTCTGCTCCTCCACTCTGGACCAAGGCTGTGCTTGCACAGGGACTTGGCTATCCTCAGACCTGGTTACCATTCTGTACATTTTGTTTGTACACCTCTTCGCTTCCCTCATCCCTTCTTGGTCCCTTATGGACCCTTGATATTATCTCACTCATTCCCTGACATCCTTGATGTCCCTATTTACCCTCTAGTATAAAACCCTCTGTACCTCTGTCGTGTATCCCTTAGCATGAATATTGACTAAGTCACCTCTCCCAATTCTCATTGTGATCTCCTCTCCTTTCTGTTGGACCTCTGCTCCTCCAAAATATGAGGACATGGACCTGTTCAAGGGTGCAACACATAAGTCCTGCACCAATGTCCTTTCTATGCAACTCCACTCTGACACCTCTGCTCTGGACTTTGGTCCACCTCTGAGATGAACTTTGTTGACCACCTCTCAATACCTCCAGACCTCTGATCAGACTTGAGTCTGGAGAGACTGGACCTTAACAATATCTTTCCATGGACCTTCTGGGATTGGATTCAGAATTAGTTCTCCTTTTGGTGCCTTATTCTCTGGCTTCATCCATGCACATCTGTTGCACCTTGAGCAGTAATCTTTCACTTGGGCTCAAAGGCTGTTCCATTGAAAGTATTGCTCGATTATCTGCCATGTTTTCTCAGTACTGCCATGTCCAGCAATTGGAGAATTGTGATATAGAGTGATAATATCTTGGTGTAGAGTTTCCTTGTTGGGGACGAAGATCCTGTCACCAAGATACAGGATTCCATCTTTGTTTAGAAGGTTGGGCTTGTCTTTGCCCTTCCATTTTTCTTGTGCTTCTACAATTCTTTTGAGGAGTTTTCTTTCTTCCCCTTCTATTATGAAGCTTTGTCTAGATTATACCCTTACTCTGTTTTCAGGGATCATTTGTACACCTTTGTTATATTCATTTATGCCAATAGCATAATCCTCTCATCAAAAGAGAGCATCTGCCTTCCCCATTTGGGATCCAGGCTTGTTGACTAAGATATAGTTGAATCAAGATAGCCACTGTAACCATCAGGCTTGTCATCGATTCAAATCTTGTTTGGTCATGAAGTACCAGAGGTTGGCATGGTCTGTCCAGACTTCAAATTTGCCTGCCCCCTCAAGGTAATGCCACCATTGTTCTAAGGAGAGAATTATTGTGAGCATTTCCTTGTCTGCAATTGGATAGTTCCTCTGCTCAGAGGTCATAGAAGCAGAGGAAAAGGCAACAGGGTGCCACTTGTCATCCTGTTTTAGGGAGAGGACTGCACTGGTCACAAAGTCAGAGGTGTTGATTTCTAATCTAAACTTGCTATTGTTATCAGGGTATGTGAGGATAGGGGCAGTGGTAAAGCTTCTTTTGAGTGAGTCAAACACTTCTTGTTCTGTAGGTCCCCACTGCCAGGGTTGGTCCTTCTTTGTGAGATCATTCAGTGGACAAGAGACTTTTGAAAAGTCTTGAATGAATCTCCTGTAGTAGTTTGCAAGTCCTAGGAAGCTTCAGACTCCTCTGACATTCTTGGGTATAGGCCATTCTAGGATGGCTTCTACCTTTCCTTTTTCCATTTTAATTCCTTCGGCGTTTACTACCATATCAAGGAATTCAACCTCCTTTTGTTTAAAGAAGCACTTTCTGGCTTCAGGAATAGATCATGTTCTTTTAGTCTTTTGAGTACTTCTTGGACGATTTTATCATGTTCTTTTTCATTGTCTGTCTTGGTAAATATCATGATGTCATCAATGTAGACTATAATGACGCCATCCATATCAGCAAAGATCTTGTTCATCATTTGCTAGAACATGGCGGGGGCATTACATTGTGCAAAAAACATGACAAGGGGTTCATATGCTCTGGAGTAGAAGATGAATGCTGCCTTCCATTCATCACCTTCTTTGATTCTGATATTGTTGTACCCCCACTGTAGATCTAGCTTCATGAAGAGTTTTGCTCCTTGTAGCTTGTCCACTAGTTGACTGATTAGAGGTAGTGGGTAATTGTTCTTTACCATCCACTCATTTAAATAGTGGTAGTCTTGCACTAATCTTTTCTTTCTGTCTTTCTTTGGAATGAAAAAGACTGGTGACATTTGTGGTGATCTGGAAGGTCAAATATGGCCATTTTTGGTTTGTTCTTTGACAAATAACTTGAGCTCTTCCATCTCGTCTTTGCTCATTGGGAATATTTTTGCCTTTTTTGGTTGAAAGCCAGGCTTCAGCTTTATCTCATGATCCTAGGGTTTTCTTAAAGGAAGTCATTCTGACTCCTTTTTGCTGAACACTTCAAGATATTGATGGTATTCTTTTGGAACCATTTCCTCTAAGATTGGTTCCTTTTTCTTTGGGATTTTGAGGTTTTTGATGAACCTGTGCATGGTTGAAGTATGCTTTAATTCTTCTTCCTCTCTTGCCAAATGTGTACCTCAGTCTGAAAGCATGTAACAGGACCTTGGACACCTTGCCATCTTGACTTCTCCTTTTGTCCAGTTTATGGTTGGATTGTGTTTTGCCAACCACATATATCTGAGGATTATGCTATTTTTGCCTAAGTTGGTAACTTTTGCAATTAGGCATTCATGATGACTTTGGTAATTCAAAATTATCTCTGCTTGGTGCATAACCAACCCAGCAGAATTCTTTGTTCCATCTACATTAAAGACTTGGATTTCCTTTTCCATCTTCTGTAGAGGAAGCTTGACTTGTTTGGCCCACCCTTTATCAATGAAGATTCAATTAGCACCACTATCCAAGAGGGCCTTGCATGTGTGCTTCTTGTTCTTGGTAGTGGGATGTGCTATTGAGATGTCCATGAGTATCTCATTTTGCACTTTGGCATTGCATAAGAGGATTTGTTCTGGAAAACTCTCCTTATAAATATTTTTTTGTTTTTTTTTGACCAAATTAAGCCTGCATTCCTGTGTAGCAAGCTCCTTGGTGGGATACCTGGTCTTGGTAGAAGGTACAGTGACCTCAAAAACTCTTTCCATGTTGGCCTGGATGGTGGTGTGCAAAGCACACCACCAAACAGCGTGGGAATTACAATTTGGAGTTATAAATAGTACATACTCCCGGCTATGAAATCGCCCCCTGGGTCATGTGATTTAGTTCACACAATATGGAGATATGATTGATTTAAAACACTAATGTCATAGAAAGGGTTTTTGTACTTTTGGATTGATGACTAGAATCTCACTCAAATCATACAATAACTCTTATTGTTTGTTAATATATACAAACACACATATATCATTAGCACATCTGAGTTTAAACAAGTTCCCACACTTCCTGATTCTCTATTTTCATTATGGTCAGATCTCTTTCTATTACTCAGCAAAGCACCATCCTCTCCTTGCTTGATGCTGGCCATTCTGGTGAAGTTATTGCCAAGCAAACTGGTGTTAGCCCTTCTACCATATTCAAACTTCACTCCAAAGAGTATTCTGCTCTTCCTAAGGCTGTAGGAGGTCACCCTCCCAAGCTATTCCCTACCAATATTTGATATACTCAACATCTGATTACCTCTGGAAAGGCTGAAAATACTGTCCAAGTCACCAAATCTCTTACCAACATCATCAACCAACCTCTTTCTGCCAGTACAGTTCACCTTCATTTGAAGAAAGCTGGTATGAAAGCTGTGGTCAAGTCCAAACATCCTCTTCTCTCTACTAGGCATTGCAAGGCTTGCTTGGATTTTGCTTATGCCCATAAAGATTGGACTGTAGAAGATTGGAAGAATGTAATATGGTCTGATGAGACAAAAATCAATTGCCTAGGATCAGATGGGCACAAGTGGGCTTGGAAAAAGGCAGGTGAGGGACTTAGTGATATACTGGTGGATGGAACCCTCAAGTTTGGAGGAGGTTCTCTGATGATGTGGGGCTGTATGACTTGGGATGGGGTTGGATTTGCCACGAAGATTGATGGAAGGATGTATATGGATCTCTACCTTCAGATTTTAAAGGATGAACTCCAGCAAACCATGGAGTATTATGGTCTTTCCTCCTGACACCATCTTTCAACAAGACAATAATCCCAAGCATACTGCAAAAAGGTCAAAGAGTGGCTAGAGGAGCAAGAATTCAAGACTATGGTTTGGCCTGCACAGTCCCCAGACCTGAATCCCATTGAACATCTCTGGGGTTGGCTAAAAAGATGACTTGCAGAGCATGAAAACCCTCCTAATGGAATTCATGAATTGTGGGAAAGAGTTCAAGTGGAGTGGGACAGGATACCAATGGAGGAATGTAGGAAACTGATTGAGAGTATGCCTAGAATGGTTCAGGCAGTGCTTAAAGCAAAAGGTGGCTATACCAAGGACTAAAAGTGTTGAAATACCCTGTTTGATTCAAAAGTGCAAAAACCCTTTCCATGATGTTACTGTTTTGAATCTGTCATAGCTCCATAGCATGTGAATTGAATCACATGACACAGGGAGCATTTTCATAGCCGAGAGTATGTACTATTTATAACTCCACCAAAGCTAATTGTAATTCCCATGCCACTTGGTGGTGTGCTTCACACACCACCATCCAGGCCAACATGGAAAGGGTTTTTGAGGTCACTGTAGATGTACTCTATAAATGGGGGAGGATGGTTCTGAATCTGATGAGTAGCATGTAGAAGAACAGTCCAAATCATTTTCAAAATCTTGTCCATATTGTACATAAGGAGACAAGGAGGAGAAACTATTTTTTGTGTTTAAGGTATTTTCTTTCAGCTTCTGAGGTCTCAGATCCCTCAGTTGCCATAGCCTTTTCCTGCCTTCTTCATTTCCGTATCATGTAAATCAAAGAAATAGGCCTTCATGGCTTCAACATCCATTCCTTTTATTGCCTTCTCTCCTGTGGGTTCTTCCTTCTTCCCTTTTTCCTTACTTTCTTCTGTCATTGTCCTCACTTGGGGTCTCCTTTGTGGTTCTTGTGCCCTTTTCTGACAGGTGAATTTGTGCCCTTCTCTTAGAAACTTGCATTTGGTGCATTCCTTTTTTGGGTTGGGACAGTCTTGTGCTACATGTCCATTGTTTGAACAATTGTAACATTTAGAGTTCCTTTGTCTTAAGGCTCCAATGTCCATTGGTTGACCTTGCCCTCCATAGGTTCAGGCTTGTCCTTCATGATGTGTATTGTTTTGTATTGGTCTTTGCATGACCTTCTCTGTTTTTCTTAGCTTGAAGGAGTTCAGTCTTGCTCCGATCTCCTCTGCCTTTTCTACATAGTCCTGGATACAGGACTTTCTGTCTTCATTCTCATATATTTTTCTTGCTAGATTTTCTTCTAGCACCTTTTCAAAGAGTTGGACTCCCTGAGGGTTGTTCTTCAAGGGATCTCCTCCTGTGTCATAGTAATAGCCCAGCCACCTTGTAGTGAACAACAGGGCTGATTCTCCTTGCATTTGTCAGCACCACTCTAACTTGTTGCATGCTTCATCATCTTCGTTTACAAACTTGAAGTGAGTTATGAGGAGCTTGCTGATGGTCTCCTCTGTGGGCCAGGAATCTGTCTTCATAAAGTGCTTTAGTTGCTGGTGAGCCCATTGTCCAGCACCATATTTGTCTTTTTTTCCACTCTTTGGACCAATTCTTGTGAGCACAGTGATGGCTTTTTGTTTGCTATTTGTGAAAGATTTGGGATTTTCTTTTATATACAAAGCCATGCTCATCTGCCATACCTCAAAGTTGTCCTTACTCCCATTGAACCTTCCTGGGTCTGGGACCATTTCTACCTTTTTAGAAACTCTTACTTCTACATTCTCCACTCTTTCTTTGCCCTTTCCTTTTAACTCAGCAAGTTTGTCTTGAAGGGCCTGGAGTTGGTCTAAGAGCATTTGGATCATTGTGGCTGACATGGCATCTT
>JBBPKI010000775.1:0-18032 GCA_038089155.1 Nevesoporus exiguus
TGTTTGGAGGCGACGACTAGACGGGGCGAAAGGAAGGGCGGCGGTGGGCGTGGTGTCCAAAAGAGGAAATGTCATAGATTGCAAGGCCCACTAGCCTCGGCCCCCTACCGCACACGTCTTGGCACTCCTCATACCACTCCTTGCCCTGTTGGCATCCTAGATCTACTCTGGCAGCTGCTCAAATTTGAGGGGATAATGCTGTTCAAGGACTCGTTGGACAGCTTAGGTGGGTGTATCGCACCCTCACTATGATCGTCTTCGGCGACTAATTCTTGGACAGTAGGTCAACTCCATTTTACGGCAGAGGCGCTGCAGACGCGAGTACACGACTGTAGGCATCATTGATCACTTGATCGTAGTCAAACCCTCCGTCATGTCGTTTCGCTCAAAAGCGCGCACTTTGCGGTCCACCTGACTTGCGACCCTCCTTCAAGATCTGTAAGAGATCGCGGCGGTCGCCTGTTCGACTTCCGGAGTTGACCTTTACATGTTCCATCATTCGGATCTGTATACAGATCGAATACTATACACTTACGTTGTTGCAAATCGTGACAAATACAAGAACCATCGGTGTATGAATCATATGGGGAGACCACTAGCTAGATAACGAGACAAAGCGGAGAACGGATAGCCAAGACGACTGCATTCTGAAAAGGAAATGATACGATAGCAGAAGACAACGAGAACAGTAAAGCGACAGAAACGTACAAGCAGAGAAAGAAACAGCGCAATAGCCATACTCTCCTTACAGTATCTCCACGACATTCATACGAACGTCCTTGGAGAAATTGATTCCAGGCTCAATTCCTGGAATGACAATATCGTGTTCTGTGGCTACGCGCCTGAACTCCCCGTTCGTTTGCTGCTGAAGTAACAACGCACGGAACGGCTGTTTCAAGCGAACGACCAGTCGCAACGCCCGGGTGTAATCGTCCATCATGGCGGCAGGTACAACATGCAATGGCGACGAGGGTGCAGACCCTCCCTCCGAATCTGAGTCAGAATTGGACCCGTCCGAGTCCTCTCCATCGTCTGCCGTGCCTCCCAAGCTGAAGGGATGGAGTGGATCGCTCAGATTGCGGACCCACGGGTGCACGAGAACAAGCTTGCGTGGATGCTTTGGTGACAGCCTGTCTGATGTCCGGAAATACACTTTGCCGATCCCTGGTACTCGAGCGCAGTAGTGGCACTCATGGCCGCCTCCGAAATCATCTGACAAGTCTTTTGATAAGGAAAATGATGCATTGGAGGTGGAGACGGCGGTTGGCAAAGCGGGCTGGTGGCAGGTGAGTGATGGAGTCATGAATCCGCATGGCATCCTCCCGAGGTAGTGATTTTCTCAACTCCGCAACATGGATGTTCATCTTGTCATCGCCGATGGCCGACGGAGCACCTGGAGGTCGGCTGTACACTTCGATGGTGGCGGGAAGGGAACTATTGTATGGTGAGGATTGGCCAGTCCAATCAAGGACTGTCACTTCCCCGGAACGCGCTACGATCTCTTCCAATAGATGCCCCAGCGCGGCATACCCTTCTCCATAGTCTGGCCGGATATCACTCTTGAAAATGCCAATCAACGAGTATGCGACGTCTTCCTCTAGCGTCGCCTTTCGCATTGACACCAGGCGCAGCTTCTCTCGGACATTAAGATCGTCAGGGTTGAAAGAGGCGATAGTCTCTCGAGGAATCCCAATGGCATTCGTAAGCTCCTGCATAATCTCTGGAGATTCCTTGTGGTTGGATCTGGCGTCGCCGCGGTATGGCTTCCATTCGCGTGTGTAGAATCGGACTACCTTGGGCGAGAGAAGCTCTTGAGAAGTCCATGCCCGCATCATCCATTTGCTATCCTTGAGGCCAAGGATAGCTGATAATAGCTTGACGTCCCCGAGAAAGACGAAGGTAGCCGCAGACGCTTCGTACCACTTATACATCATTTTGAGTGATTGGTTAAGCACCGTGCTGATTGTCTTGTCGATACAACAAGTATCGCTCCATGCCCAGCGATACCCGTCTGCACGAACCACCTCGCAGAATTTTTGCAACTTGTCATTGAGGGGGGATGATGAATCCAGCTGCCGAATCGATCCGGCCCGATTGACGTCTTGGAACGATGGCTCCCTTCCTTCCCATACGTGTGAGAGTGTCACGTATCGGAAATATCCTTCAACCACCCGGTGGATGCGTTCATCGTCCGACCCCTCCGTCATAGACGAAAACAGCTCTTTGAACTCGCTTTCCGACTCGAATGTTTCCGATCGTTTCTGCCCGTCGCACAAATGACCATTCTTGACGTCGATGAGCACGAGTGGGGATGTGTTAAAAACCCTATGAACGACGTTCTCGATGATCATCTTCAATTTGGAGGGCGAAACATATCTCTTGCCTAGCTCTGTCCAACAAAAATCAGAGTTATTTCCGTACTAGTAAAGTGACACTGACGACAAATGGCTGGGTCGGGGGATTTCTCGATGAGGGAAAACATGGGCGTAAATGCATCGATTGCGTCATCGTAGCGTTGCAAGGCGTGCAGAGCTGCATATCTTGTCTCGTGTCCCCACGGGCTCGTAGGATCTGCATTGATGGCCTAGATTTGTTGAATTCAGGATCATCAGACACAGGTGCAAGGAAAGGGATACCTCGTCTGCATCCTTCAGTGCATTCTCCCATAACTTCAGCATTGCTTGTACCCTGCTTCGCTTAACAAGGAGATTCGCAGGGTTCGATGGATTCAAGGACAATGCAGCAGAGTATTGTGCAATCGCTCGTTGAGGATCCTGGGATCTCGTGGCAATATCTCCGTCGCTCTCGAATGTCGCGACACGCAAGCGTAAGATTAACTGAATTTCGGCTGAACTATTAGACCGTTGATCCTTGATGAGCGGGATCACTTACTGTTTCTGCAAAGTACGAAGGCAGGAGGATATCACAAAGATTGCGCAGGATGACCTCGCCGCACTGATCCCAAGTCGCAATGCAGTCATCCGCGGGGGAGACCGCAACGCACAAAACGTCGCCTACGTGGTGGATAGCACTCCCGATTTGCATGCCGGCAGAAACATCCCAGAAAGACAATGTCCTGGATGCAACAATGGCAGCAAACGTTTGCGAGCGCGATAGAATGATAGAAACGCCATATCCACCGCCAGGAACCGACCATGTGCTGAGCAGGGTCCCTGAAGACGTATCGAAACGCTTGACTTGACTGAACGAGCCACTAAAGAGCTGATGGCCATCAGCAGACCAGGCGAGCGGCGCTGAAATGTTGAGGATGGGGAAGGGGATGTCCAACAGCAAGTGACCGTCGTCGCTGTTATGGATGCGGATCGATTTTGTGTCCGGGTTATTGCGGGTGGCAGTGGCGACGCGGTCGCCATTGGGAGAGAAACGCACTGCCATCACCCAACCATCGTGCTGCAGTGGGCCGACGAGCCGCTTGCCCGTCGTCAAGCTGAAGATGAACGCGGTCTCGTCACATGACCCTGTTGCAAGCTTAGTCGAGTCTGGAGAAATGTCCACCGAGGTTACCGTGTCTGTATGGCCTTCGATGTCGAGGACCTTTTTCTTGGTCTGTGCGTCACAGACCATCGCGTACGTCTTCCCGCCGCTCATATCTTCACGCTTGAGTCCACACACCAACCACTTGCGATCCGGCGATAGTGCAACGGCATAGATTTCCGCGTCTTCAGTTTGAATTGGCTCGCCGACCTCGCGTCCGTCATCCACCTGCCATCGCCGAAGCTTCCCCTCGAGGCCGCCGCTCCATACTTGCTTACCATCGTCAGCGAACAGGACCGATAATATAGGAAGCCGACTGGCATTGATTTCGATCGGTCTCGAACCATCTAAAAGTCGACAGACCGTCATTCCAGACGCTTACAAACAGCTACCACGCACCTTTCACCATCGACTCCATACCGTCCACGCAGAGAGGAGAAGGTACAGGGCTAACTTGAGGAGCCACGCGTCCTTTCAAGGCTCACAATATGTGCACCCCACCTTATCTTATCGATCAGGACATAGATCAACCCACGCAGCAACGGTAAGCGTCTGTTTCGTGGTTGCATCTCCGATATACCCCCGATATACCTCATTCCCCCACTACCCCGGCAGTTGTCGACCCATGTGAAATATACGGTGGATCAGCAAGTGACGTATGGGACGGTCCACAGGAATGAATTACCTGGTCGATTAGGAATGAGCCACCCGGATTGTGAGTATTCCGCCGCCCATCAACAAATTGATTTGGTATAAGACAACTGACCCAGCGTTTTCAGACAAAGTGTATATTGCACTGTCGCTCAGATCACGCTTTCGATGTCCTTCCAACACAATCGACCGAGTGTACCTAGCTCAGGTGTTTGGACAACGCATGATCAAGTCAAGTAGAGCCGTTGTCAGTGCACTTGATCGATCGTGGACCGTGGTATGAAAACACATTCAGTCTATCACGCACTCGTCGTGTATGACTGGCGACAGGTGACCACTGATCATTTCAATCTATGTCATACCATCGTTTTATTCACACTGCACAAGGATTATTACATTCTCCTCGCGGTTACTTTCTCCGTCCCTGGCTCATATTGTTATTCATCTCTAGTACAATGACCACGACCGATGAGTTACGTTTTGCGGACCCAGTTCCCAGTGTATGTTATGGACTCACTAGCAGCTTGTCAGAATCCGTTTGCAACAGGCCTCGTCTGTTCTTGTGGAGTTTGCGCTCGTCATGCTCCCCTCGGTTGAAAGTGGGCCGCTGTGGGCTATCGTCGTGAATCGCCTTGCACCCATGCTTGGTTACTTCGAATTAGTGGCGACTGAACGGCCTCTGCGTCTTATTCTGGAGGCTTGAGGAGTGGTACAGGGACATTGTGGCAGATCGGCGGGTGCCTGCTCTCGGGAGATATTTGTGAGAGCGCTGCGATAGCCTGGAATTAGCACCTCCCACGTCCACAAACCACAGCTACGTGGAAGGAAACGCGTTGGCCTGGTTGCAACAATAGCACATCGACCTCTGTATTTAGCTACTAAATTGTAATTCATTGTTTCGATACCAATATTATGAATTGGTGCGAACGGACTGATTTGAGAACAATGATCTTCAGTCATACATGACACTCAATATCACTGACGTGCACACTTAATATCAGAGTCGTTTGTGCAGTTTTTCAGTGACTTGCACACTACAAACCAGTTGGATTGTCACTGATCATTAGTAGCAAAAACCGACAATCAGTGGCACTATTTGACATTGATTATTAACGCTTTTCGCTGATCATCAGTGTGCATGGCTACTGATTTATGGTGTTTCAGGTACTGATAATACATGATTTTACTTCCGTCAGAGAATATATCATATACGCAGACAGCATACATCTGGAGAAAACGAATCGGTTGAACCACATGACCTTGTCACAGTATATCCACCACTGCAGTGCGGACGTCCCTGGAAAAGTTGATCCCACGTCCAACTCCTGGAACAACGATGTCGTGTTCGGCTGCCATGCGTCTGAACTCTCCCGTGGGTTGCTGTTAAAGGAACAGTGCATGGAATGGCTGCTGCAGACGAACAATCAACCGCAGCGCGTGGGTGTAGTCGTCCATTGGGGCGGAGGCTACACTGTGTAGCAGCGAAGCAGGCGCGGACCCATCGTCCTCCAGACCAAATTCGAACTCGCCATCATCATCAATGTCATCTGCTGTGTTTCCCCAAGCGGAACCATCAAGTGGATCGCGCAGATCGCGAATCCAGGGATGGACAAAAATGAGTCTGCGCGGCTCTGATGGCGAGAGCCTGTCCGACGTCACAAAATCTACATCGCCGATGCCTGATACCCGCGAACGGTAACGACATTCTTGACCGCGCCCAGACGTTTGTACACCGAGCCTTCTGACCGCAAAAATGATGCATGGCAGGTGAAGTCGGTGATTTGCGAAGCGGGCCGGAGGGAGGGAGACAATCTGGTCATGGAATGCTATAGCGTCTCCCTTGGATAGCGAATCCCTTAAACCTGCTACACGCTCGTCCAATTCAAAGCTGTTGATAATTGGAGGGGTACCTGGTGGTCGGCCATAGACTGTAATGGAGGTAGGAAGGCAGCTGTTGTAGGGCGACGACCTGCCAATCCAGTCAAGCACTGTTACTTCCCCAGAACGGGCCACAATCTCCTCTAAAAGGTGGCCAAGCGCCGCATACCCTTCCCCATACTCCGGTCGAATATCACTCCTGAAGATACCAATAAGCGAGTAGGCGATATCTTCTTCCACTGTTGCGTTACGGTCTGAAGCTAGCCGTAGTTTTTCTCGAACAGTCAGACTGTCTGGATTGAAGTCAGTGATTGTTTCGCGAGAAACTTGAATCGCATTTGCAAGCTCTTGCATGATCTCTGGCGACTCCTTGTGGTTGCAACGAGTGTCCTCGAGGTATGGCTTCCACTCCCGTGTGTAGAATCGAATGACCTTCGGTGACAGAAGTTCTTGAGATGTCCAGGCACGCGTCATCCATTTGCTGTCCTTCAGACCGAGAAGTGCCGACAGTGTCTCGACATCCATGAGGAAAACAAACGTGGCCGCAGAGGCTTCGTACCACCGGTACATCATCTTGAGTGACTGGTTCAATACTGTGCTGATCGTCTTGTCGATACAACAAGTATCGCTCCAAGCCCAGCGATACCCGTCCTCGCGAACCACCTCGCAGAATTTCTGTAGTTTGTCGTTGAGGGGTGATGACGAATCCAGCTTCCAGACTGAGCCGGCCAAATTGACGTCCTGGAGTAAAGGCTCCTTCCCTTCCCATACATGGGACAGCGTGACATATTGAAAATACTTTCCCACCACTTGTTGAATCTGTTCGTCATCCAACTTCTCTGTCATAGAGGAAAGCAACTCCTTGAACTCTGATTCCGATTTAAACGTATCTGTTCGTTTCGGGGCGTCGCACAGAAGACCGCTCTTGACGTCGATAAGGACGAGTGGGGATATCTTGGAGACCCCATGGACGATATTGTCGATCTTACTCATTGACTGAGAAGGCGGAACATATCTCTTGCCTAGTTCTGTGCGATATCAGCCATAATATCAATTGTGTGCTGGTCAAGTAGTACTCACGGCGGATGGCTGGGTCAGTAGACTCTTCAATGAGCGAAACCATGCGAGTGAACGCAGCAATTGCTTCATCATATCGCTGCAACCCATGAAGGGCTGTATGTCTTGCCCCATAACCACGTGGGCTGACAGGATCAATCTTAATTGCCTACATGGGTCGAGTTCAGGACTGTCAAACATGACAACGAGAAATGACACACTTGATCCGCATCATTTAATGCATCATCCAATGACCCAAGCATTGCTTTGGCACTGCTTCGCTTGACAAGCAGACTTGCTGGGCTCGGCGGATTCAAAAACAGTGCAGTAGAGTATTGTATGATCGCTTGCTCGGCATCCTTCGCTGCCACTGCTGCGTCACCACCGCTTTCAAATCTCGCAAGACACTCTTGAACGAGCTCTGAAACGCATTATTCAACAGGTAAGGTCTGGACTGAGCATGACAAAGCACAGTACCTGAGTTCAATTCCGTAGTCATATCACTCGTCAATATTTCTTTACCGAAGGTCTCAATTATGGTCGCAAGTGAACCATCCACTTCGGATCGGCCTGCAGCATATATCGCTTTACATAGGTGCAGTTGAATCGCAGGCGCCAGCTTATCAAAATCCCAGCCAAATATCTTTCAAGCAAACTCAGCACAATAGTAAAGGAATCGGTAATGATTAACTCACAAGCGAAATAAGTACCAGGTGAGGACATTTCCGAAGTGGAATGGCCTCCTGCGCACGCTTGAGCAATTCTATCGCACGTTCATTTTCTCGTCCTCCAATCAATCTACTCCCTAACAGGAGGAACATTTGAGCCTGTACAATGTGTTGTCAACCGTACATTTGCCGCCATTACCCACTCATCTACGTACGCGGACAGTGATATATGGAGACCGGTCATTCACTATATCAATTAAATCGTCTACGCGTGAAATTGCATCGTCATGCTTTCCGAGTTCAAACAATGTGATTGCCTAGGGAAACATTCGGCAGAGCAGCAAAAATGTCTGTAGGCACATACTTTAATTAGCAAGAGAAATTGGTTATCGGTGGGGAGCCCGTAGCTGAACGCGAGGTCGAATGCACGCATGGCCGACTCGTGATTCCCATCACCGACATATGCAATTGCAATCGCAATATGACCAATTACAGATCTCTGAACTTTGACAGACTGCCATACGATAGTCAACATGACACGGGAAGAGACGAGCGGGAAATACCTGTTTGGCATCGTCGATGGCCAGGTCCCACTGTCTCAAACGGGTTCGCACAAGAGCGCGCTGAGCAAGTGCATGTGCGTGGTAGAAAGGACTTGACGGATGTATGATGTCTTCTTCTAGGAGCTCTTCAGCGCGAGCAAAGTCGCCGTGCGCCCACGATTTGAATGCGACATCACTGATATATACAAACGGCAACTGCGACACTGACGGGAATCATTACAACAAGTGAGAAATTAGTAATTGAACACTCACGGTATGGGAAGAAAACATGACATGATAGGTTAGGCAGCACTGTTCAGCGAGTATAATGGCTTACGTTCACTGTCAAGTACGAGGATAGAAGGACATCACAAAGACTCCGGAGGGTGACATTGCCATTGTCTTCCCCCGTCACAACATAGTCGTCATTGGGGGAGACCGCAACGGACCAGACATTGCTTGTGTGGTGGATGGCACTCCCAATTTGCGTGCCAGCAGAAACATCCCAGAAAGACAATGTCTCGGTTGCAACAATGGCAGCAAACTTTTGCGAGCGTGATAAAGCAATAGAAACAATGGGCTCACTGCCAGGAACCGACCATGTACTGAGCAAGGTCCCTGAAGACGTATCGAAACGCTTGACTTGACAGTACGAGCCGCCAAAAAGTTGATGGCCATCAGCAGACCAAGCAAGCGACGCTGAAAGCCAATTGGAGAATCGAAATGGGATGTCCAACAGTAGGTGACCGTCGTCGCTGTTGTAGATACGGATCGATTTTGCATCCGGGTCTTCGGCTGTAGCAGTGGCGACGCGGTCGCCACTTGGAGAGAAGCGCACCGCCATCACCCAACCATCGTGCTGCAACGGCCCGACGAGCTGCTTGCCCGTCGTCAAGCTGAAGATGAATGCGGTCTTGTCAGCTGAGCCTGTCGCAAATTTGGTCGAGTCGGGAGAAATGTCCACCGAGACTACCGAGTCTGTATGGCCTTTGATGTCAAGGACCTTTTTCTGGGTCTGCGCGTCCCACACCTTCACATTTGTCTTTCCACCAGTCGGCGCTTTCACAAGCATGACACCCCACACCAACCACTTGCGATCCGGCGACAGCGCAGCAGCATAGATTTCCACATCTTCAGTTTGAATTGGCTCCCCGACCTCATGTCCATCATCCACTTGCCACAGCCGATGCTTCCCCTCTCTGCCCCCGCTCCATACTTGTTTGCCATTGTCGGCGAACAGGACCGAGCATATGGCACGCTGACTGGCATTGATCTCGATTGATCTCGAACCATCTAAAAGTCGACGGGCCGTCATTCCAGGCACTCACAAACAGCTACCACGCACCTTTCACCATCGACCCCATACCGTGAGGAGAGGGTACAGGGCTAACTTCAGGGGCCACGCGCCTATTAAAAGGGATGCCAGCCTATAACACGAGTCTGTAAGGACTCCAGTCGACGTTGTACGAGACTGGAGAAAGCGTGACAAGCGGACGCGCGAGTCAATGGGCGCTCTCGTCCAAATATGGTAACTTAATGTAAGTACGAAAGAATACTAAGTATGTACAAGGAAACGGGATGATCTCTAACACTAGCAACTGGTCAGAATCCGTTTGCAACAGGCCTCGTCTGTTCTTGTAGAGTTTCCGCTCGTCTTGCTCCCCTCGGTTGAAAGTGGGCTGCTGTGGCCTATTGTCATGAATCGCCACAAATGGCAGCTATGTCGAAGGAAACACGTTGGCAGTAGGCTCTCCTCTAGATCGGACATTCCCGTACGACAAACTGCCGTCGTCCACATAGGCTATAGCACCTCCACAAACCTTTGAAAGCATCCAACGATCATATACCATCACCCAATAAAACACAACAACACTGCGAACAAAAAAAAGGGGTGATAAATCAAAAGTACACGAGACATCCAATATTGATATCCAACCCCTCACATAAATTACCCGCTTCTCCTAGCCACGATCGACAACACTTCTTTCTCCTCTTCCTCCCCTTCCCCCATGATTGAATCAAACGTCGTGTTTCCTTCCGTCGAGTTTGGTTTGGGTTCGGGCGCGGATGCCCTGTCTACCCCGTCCCCGATCAGAACCACAAGCTTAGGCATGTCGGTGGGGAGGACGTACAGCGCACGCGGACTTCGCTTTGGCGCAGGCGTCGCTTCCTCGTCTTCCCCATCCTCCTCTTCGTCCGCGTTGTCAATCAAGTTGTAAACAGGCTTCGCCGACCTAGAGGTACCAGTCAGTCTTACCTTCTTCTTCCAGACAGAAACGCGCGAATACATAGGCAACACGCTTCGGAAGGGCCCTCGTTGGCACAGGGATTACTTGCCTCTCAGCCCCGTCCTCACCATCCTCCTCATTGTCGTTGCTGTCATCAGAACCCGAGACCCGCCATCGCCTAAACATCAACTTAGCGCCTGCAGCAGGGGCTGAAGTAAAAACCCTGAACACGCACTTGCTCAACTTGGCTTTGCCTTTTCCCTTGTCAGATCTCACGCTCCCATCCTCCGCCACGCTGCTCGTCGTCACCATCATCACGCTCTCTGATCGCCTACCCACAAATCAGCACCAGCACCAGCACCAGCACCAGCAGGCGTAGTACGCCACGCATCCATCCGCAGACCCTCGACATGCACCGTTTCCGTCCCCGCGTCCTGATCTCTATCTCCCCATCATCCAACAGCACGATGCCGTCCAAAAACTTGAACAGCGCTTTGAGCTGGTCAAGTCACCGAAACTCTTCCTCGCTGAATCCAGCTAGCTTCTCGGGATATTTCTTGCTGATCGTCGCGTCGAATTTGGAGAGGGCGTTGCGCGCAGAGACGTCTCGAATCGGTCGGCGCTGTAGCGAACAAGGGATGGTTGTGGGACGGGTGGACAAAAACGCGACGAGCGGACGTACCATAAAGACATTATTCACCAACAACTTGAGCGTCCAAATCTTATCGTCATCCACCGTCTCGGGAAGATGTAACCGTCCCAGAACTTGACACAACACCTTCTTGTCTTCCTCTGCCAGTCGCATCACGGTCGTCAACGTCACCACGCCACGATGTACATTGGATATCGTCCTTGAACAACTCCTTGAGAATATCCTCTGCCAAGTCGACATGCATCTCCTCGTCGATCGTTTGACCCGGCACCTCGCTACCATATGTGATGTCATCAGTCATGGACATTGATACGTTTCACACCCTATCACAGAACACTCACGTGACCTTCTGCGGGTCCTTCCAATCGGCAAACATGCCAATGAGCTGTGCAGGCGACACCATTTCTTGGTCGTCGTCCAACTGACGCGTCGCCTCGGCAAGCTGTTCAAATATCAGGACCGAGATCTATCAGGGAAGGCACCCGAGTAGGTCCACGTCAGCGCAAAAAAAACGATGGACCTCCATACCTGACGAGCGCTCTTCTGATTCGCGTTCGATAAATAACAGCACACGGGGAAGAAATATGCCGAACACTGTCTGAGCTCTTGGTTTTCGGCAGTGTCAGGCGAGAGATAGGCGACCACAAGACTCTTAAGTACCTATTAGGGGGCGCAGGGCATCAGAAACGAGACCAACCCCCAGAGATTATGCAACACGTACCCGACCATCTGAAATCATACCTGCCAACGCAAGCTTGGCCAGCCCGACACACAACAGCGCCTATACCTTTTCAGCATCTTCCCCATTGAGCACGTGCAACAAGAACTCGACGATGCGTTCGCTCTAGATGCACACGTTGGATCAGCTTCGCGGTGCCATCAAAATGAGACGTACCCCGATGCCACCCCGACCCAAGAAATCGGCCTCGTGCACCATCAGTACATCGAACACGATTTGCAACACGCGCATTTTGAGTATCTCAGGGGAGAATTGTACTTGAGTTGAGCGCCATCCGCTAAGACCCGCCACGTCACCACCACCTTCTCAAGGGGAGTAAGAAAAACGCTCACGCGGGCAATTAGACAACACAACCCGAGACACATCAGTCCTTTTTCGCGGAGGGCGAGCTCCTTGCGCTTGACGGCCGGTACCATCAGTTCACCTAATATGCCCTCCAGTGTCGAATTTTCCTCAAAAGTCTGAAGACGTCCTATCAGCAATCGTCCCAAAAGAAAAGAGGCTGACATACCCCATTGACGCGCTCCAGCATCCCAATACAGATGGGCAAACACCGAAGATCGAGCGCGTCTGCTCGTGCTTGTTCTTCGGGTGACAGATCCTTGGGAAGTTTCGGCGCCTTGGGTGCTTTGATGGCACTCGACATCCTCACTATCGCCTTCCTTTTCACCCTCGCCCTCGTCACCCTCCTGCCCCTCCCCATCGTCTCTCAATTCGTGCACCACCTCGACAACCACCTGAATCAAATCACACTCGTTCAGCGACAACACCCTCAACGCGTCCAGACATCGTGCCACCGGTCCCTCGGGTAACGCTTCCTGCCAAATCATATCCCTTACGAGCTGAAACATCTTTCGCCTACCAATCTCGTCTGCATAATCCAAATTCACCGCGAGCTTGAGCATTTCGGCGATCACAAACTCGGCGTCGAGCAACAAGTCGTCGAGGCGTTCGTCAACGTCGCGGTTTTGTCGTTCGTTGGCGTCGAGTTCGCGCAGTGAACGTTCCTGCGTGATGGCATCGACGTCTTCTTGGTACTTGCTATAGACACCCTGAATGCAGAAGGCGAGATGTGTCGCGACAGGGTGAGATCCGTCCACCTTTGTCTGGTCGTTGGTCGCAATGCAGTGTTCTACGTAAACGCGCGCCAAAAACGCCTTTCCGGGCGTCAACTCATCCCAAAAGGCGTCTTATACAAGTCAGGAACCGACCCAGTTAGTGTCATGAGACAAACCCACCTTTGAACTTGAGTTGGTCGAAATGTCGATCCGCATGGCAAAGATGCTCAGCAATCCATCTTCTGCGACCGTGTTCTCATTCAGGCCAAACAAGCCAAGAAAGGCGATGACATCGTCCATCACACCACCACTCTCCTCACTCTTAATTGACCCCCTGACGAAATCGACCCACACACCCAGAAGCCACCCTGCAGCGGAACGCACCGCGAGCTCATGGTCCCCGAGTCCGTTTCGGATGACGATCCCTCTTTGAGCAATCGCGAGTACACGCGCATGGAGAGGTCCCATACTCAAGCCGTCCTGCGTTATGCAACTTTTCTCGAGGATAGCCAAATAGACGAGACGACGCATGACGGTGTCCGTATTGCGAGATCGTGCGATGATACTGTTGAGTGTATGTTTTGCGATGGGCGTGTTGAAAAGGCGGCACGACGGACTTCCTGTTGGGAGTGAGAAGAGGGTGGGAGACAAAGAACACGTACCCGGCAGGATCACAACTGAGGGTATTGAGAAGGACGTCGATGGCAGTCTGTTCGTCGTCTTCGACGTCTGTGGAGACTTCTGATCCACACAGTTTCGACAGTGCGACGGCTGCTTGTATGCGAATTGGGGTTTCTTTGTCGTGTATGCGCTCGATAAGGGCAGCTCTGAGTATGTAGTAGACATCCTCGCTATAGACGCGCGTCATCGCCAGTCCTGACCATCGCGAAAGACACATACTCTATTTCGCCGAGGTGGGCCACTATCTCCGTGAGCAAGTGCATGCAGCGGTATCAGATGATCTTGTCCTTGGCGACGAATCTTTTGAGGAGGAACTTGAGGAAATACGCCATCAAACGGGTTGCAGCCGTGTCGTCGTCGTCGTCGTCGTCGTCATCGCTTTCGTCTTCTTTCTTTACCTCATTGTCTAAACCCCATATCGACACATTACAGAAGCCGACAGCGCGCACCTTCGACGCTGACATACAACACATATATCCCAACAAACTTGACCATCCGATCCGCCCTTTTTCATGGCGGCAACGTGGCAGAGCATATCGACGAAGGTGTCCTTGATTGTGCGTTCGCCGGTCAGCTTGATGCTTCCCCTGCCATGGATAGATTCTGTGAATTCGGCGGCTTCAACGTGGAGTTCATAGAGTGCGGCGACTATCATCTGGACTTGGTCGAACATTTTTGGGAGCGCGTCGTCCGGCTGGCGGAAGAAGACACGTGAAGAAGACACGTGATCGCAAGGGTCGTGACGGCCAGCGTGCTCTTCTTTCCTTGTCTTTCTCATTTGAACCAGTTTTACAGAAAGTCTACTCAATCTCACTTGACCTTCACCTCCTGGTGTCTGTATTCCTGTAAATTCTGACGGGAAGTCACCTAGTGATGGTGTGATCTCTTCGCTTCCGCCTAATACATGGCTCGGGTAAACAATATCCCGACGACCAAGGCAAAAGTAAGTTGCACGAGGTCAAGCAAAGAGAGTGAGTACGGCCCGAAGGTGGATAATGAGTATCAATGATAGCAGAAAAAGAAGCCACTGTGGGGTCCGAGGACGCCTAAAAATCCTCTCATCGAGGTCAGGAGATCCACCGTAGGCCGGCGGAGGCCCAGTGGCAGGGAGCTCCATCGCACCATTGGGGTCATCCGAGACGCCACGTTACCCATTAGACCGTTTGAATGTTGGAAGTTTAACTTGAACATTCCAAATCGAAGGACAGTGAGAGGTCTTGCAGTGGGATGTCGTCTGACAGCGCGATGTTACTATATGACGTAGATGGCACAGAAGTGGCATGAGAGGAAAGGTGGGTGAAGATGTCACCGGACAACTGGAGAAAAGAATACCTAGGTATCTCACCTGAAGTAAACAGGCGAACACGAATCGCTACAGAAAGCTCCCCAGATCTAGCTGAGAGTCCCAAGTTGGGATTTAAAAACATTTACCAACAGAGGCTGATATCCGACGTGTCTGGGCGCAGCGGCGCGTCCAAAAAAAAAGAAAGGTAACGAGCAGAACGTAGATTGCAGGACCCCGCTAGCAGGTACAACGACAGCCTGTTCATGGACATGCGATCAGCATGGCTTCAATAGCCATCTCAGTGAATCGCTTGATACAAACTTCACATAGGTCGTGATATCGATATCATCGTACATCTCATTCTCGTACACAGCATCCAACATAATACGTAGCCATCCATGAGCCGCGATTTGCTAAACTTGACTTGGAATATATCATATAACCATACGGCATACACCTGGAGAACACGACGTGATCGAGCCACATGACTGTGTCACAGTATATCCACCACCGCAGTACGGACATCCCTGGAAAAGTTGATCCCGGATCCAACACCTGAAATGACGATCGCGTGTTCGGCCGCCACGCGTCTGAACTCTCCCGTGGGTTGCTGTTCAAGCAGCAGCGCATGGAATGGCTGCTGCAGACGAACAACCAACCGCAGCGCGCGGGTGTAGTCGTCCATTGGAGCGGAGGGTACGCCATGCAGAGGCGAAGCGGGCGCAGATCCATCGTCCTCCGGACCAAATTCGAACTCGCCGTCGTCATCAATGTCATCTGCCGTGCTTCCCTGGGCGAAACTATCAAGTGGATCGCGCAGATCGCGAATCCAGGGATGGACGAAAATGAGTTTTCGCGGCTCTAATGGCGAGAGCCTGTCCGACGACAGAAAATCTACATCGCTAATACCTGATACCCGAGCACGGTAACGATATTCTTGACCCTGCTCAAATTTTTGTACACCCAGCCTTTTGACCGTAAGAATGATGCATGGCAGGTGAAGTCGGCGAGTTGCAAAGCGGGCCGGAGGGAGGGAGGCAATCTGGTCATGGAATGCTATAGCATCTTCCTGAGATAGCGAATCCCTTAAACCTGCCACACGCTCGTCCAATTCAGAGTTGTTGATGGTGGGGGAGGTACCGGGCGGTTGGCCATACACCGTAAGGGAAGCAGGAAGGCAGCTGTTGTAGGGCGACGACCTGCCGATCCAGTCAAGCACTATTATTTCCCCAGAACGGGCCACAATCTCCTCCAAAAGGTGGCCAAGCGCTGCATACCCTTCCCCGTACTCCGGTCGAATATCACTCCTGAAGATACCGATCAGCGAGTAGGCGATATCTTCTTCCACTGTTGCATCACGGCCCGAAGCTAGCCGTAACTTTTCTCGAATGGTTAGACTGTCTGGATTGAAGTCGATGATTGTTTCGCGAGCAACTTGAATCGCATTTGCAAGCTCTTGCATGATCTCTGGCGACTCCTTGTGGTTGAAACGGGTGTCCCCGAGATATGGCTTCCATTCCCGCGTGTAGAATCGGATAACCTTCGGTGACAGAAGTTCTTGAGATGTCCAGGCCCGGGTCATCCATTTGCTGTCCTTCAGACCGAGAAGTGCCGACAGTAACTCGACGTCCCCGAGATAAACGAACGTGACCGCAGATGCTTCATACCACTTGTACATCATCTTGAGAGACTGGTTCAATACCGTGCTAATCGTCTTGTCGATACAACAAGTATCGCTCCAAGCCCAGCGATACCCGTCCTCGCGAACTACCTCACAGAATTTCTGTAGTTTGTCGTTGAGGGGTGATGACGAATCCAGCTTCCAAATGGAGCCAGCCGAATTGACGTCCTGGAGTAAAGGCTCCTTTCCTTCCCATACATGCGACAGCATCACATATCGGAAATACCCTTCTACCACCTGGTGAATGCGTTCGTCGTCAGACCCCTCTGTCATAGAGGAAATCAGTTCCTTGAACTGTTGTTCCGACTTGAACGTATCCGATCGTTTTTGCCCGTCACATAGATGGCCACTCTTGACATCGATAAGAACAAGTGGGGATGTGTTGAAGACCCCACGAATGGCACTGTCGATGGCTGTCTCTAATCGGGAAGGTGAAATGTATTTTTCGCCTAGTTCTGTGCGATGTCAGTCATAATATCAACTATATGCTTGTCAAGTCGTACTGACGGCGGGTAGCTGGGTCAGTAGACTCTTCGATGAGCGAAACCATGCGAGTGAACGCAACCATCCCCTCGTCGTACCGCTGCAATCCATGAAGGGCTGCATGTCTTGCCCCATAACCACGTGGGCTGGCAGGATCCATCTTAATTGCCTGCATTGATCAAGCTCAGGACTGTCAAACACGACAACAAGAAATGACATACTTGATTCGCATCGTTCAATGCATTATCCCATGACCCAAGCATTGCCCTGGCATTACTTCGCTTGACAAACAGACTTGCTGGGCTCGGCGGATTCAAAAACAGTGCAGTAGAGTATTGTATGATCGCTCGGTCGGCATCCTTGTCTGCCACCGCTGCGTCACCACTGCTTTCAAATCTCGCGATACACTCTTGAACGAGCTCTGATGCGCATTATTCAACAGGTAAGGTCTGGACTGAGCATGACAAAGCACAGTACCTGGGTTCCATTCCGTAGTCACATCGCTCGTCAACGTTTCTTTGCCGAAGGTCTCCACCATGGTCGTAAGTGATTCATCCACTTCGGGTTGGCCTGCAGCATACATCGCTTTACATAGGTGCAGCTGGATCGCAGGCCCCAGTTTATCAAAATCCCAGCCAAATGTCTTTCAACCGAACTTAGTGCGATGGTAAAAGAATCGGTAATGATTAACTCACAAGCGAAATAAGTACCAGGTGAGGACATTTCCGAAGTGGAATGGCCTCCTGCGCACGCTTGAGCAATTCTATCGCACGTTCACTTTCTCGTCCTCCAATCAATCTACTCCCTGACAGGAGGAACATTTGAGCCTGTACAATGTGTTGTCAACCGTACATTTGCCGCCATTACCCACTCATCTACGTACGCGGACAGTGATATATGGAGACCGGTCATTCACTATATCAATTAAATCGTCT
>JBBPKI010000776.1:0-18006 GCA_038089155.1 Nevesoporus exiguus
AGTACGATTGGTCCTTTACTGTTTCCATTCTCACGTGATAGCTTCTCCTTCGGACTCAGTCTCCTAACAGCATTCTCTCGCATGCTGTCGTGTTCCTCATAGCCACCCGCAGTTATTCCTTTACGTTCTCCTCCTTTCTATGCCTGCCCTTACCTTGGTCCGTGCGCATATTATGGTCTATAAAGTAGCTAGTCTACCTGCTTGTAACTCCAAGTTAGACCTACGCAATCCACCTCTTCTCTGGATTTGCTCCTGCCTGAACTGTCGCCTCAACAGTTCCACTTCGCCAACGCCTTCTTTGTTCGTCGTGAGACGTTGTGCCTCTTCGTGAGTGCCTCCTCACAAAGAACCCTAGTCGATAAGCAGTCCAGAAGGACGTGCTCCGTAACACCCGACAACATGTCATCCAAGTCCGAGCTCAAGTCAATGCTCCCCGCCGACTTCTCATGGAAGTCAGATGATGCCACGAGATGGATCAAGGCCATGAAGGGCCACTTTGCAGTTAATTTGTCACTATTCGCAACTGACGAATCCAAGATATTCACAGTGCTTAACAAGATGAGCGCTGGACGAGGAGTCCAGTTCTCAGAGGGCTGGTATGACAAGATGAACGATACCAATGCCACAGGTAAAGACTTCGCCATGCTGGAGAAAGAATTTCTTGCAGCATTCGTCCCATTCGAGGAAAAGCAGAATGCCGCTAACGTGTTAGACTATATCAGGCAAAGGGTTCAGCGTGACCCCACCACCAAGATTGACAACGGATTCCAGGAATATGTCCAAGATTTCCTTTCTTTGCAAGCCAAGGCAAAGATCTCTGATGAAGGGGAGATCTGTAGAAAGTTCCTTAGAGGGCTAGATGAGAAGTTAGGGAATCTCATACTAATGCAGGCCACCATCCCAGATACGCTGGCCAAGTGGATCGCTGACGCCCAGAAGTTCCACAAGCAGCAAAACCTAATCCAGTCCATCAGGGCTGGAGGACGGTTCCCGACTTCTACCAGCAGAGATCTGAACGCCATGGAGATTGACGCCATCAGGCTGTCTCCATCAGATAAGGCCCATTGCATCAGAGAATGCCTATGCTTCATCTGCAAAAGGAAAGGCTGTTCTTCCAGGAACCACAGCAACTACAAGAAAAGATTCCCGCAACCCTGCACTGCCACTGTCGCCACCATCGAAACGCTGCCTCCACCGCCACCTAAGCTATCTCCCATCGAGGAGTATGTCCGCACCCTTGAAAAGAAAGGTTGCAGCAAAGAAGAAGTACTAGCGGTCCTGAAGACCTGCTACGAAGAAGAAGAAACCACTCCAGAGGGAGCCAGTAAGGATTTTTAAAGGAAGAGGCTGCCTCAACATCTGCCTCTCATATCATCGCTCCTGTACTACTTAGTTCTAGTAACAATAGATCAATATGCTTCTCGGTGACATTGAAGCACGGAGCCAAAACCATCGAAACCACTGCCCTGGTAGATTGCGGTGCCACTGGAAACTTTATCGACCCTGCCCTCATTAAGAAGTTGGGTGCCCCCATCATTGCAATAGAACCTGTCAAGGCATATAACATGGACGGAACAGAAAACTCCCGAGGTATGATTACCTCCCGAACTAATGTAACCCTCTCTATAGGAGAGCACGACAACTGGATCTCACTGATGATCATTGGCTGTGGATGACCCCAGATCATTTTAGGAATGACGTGGCTCAGAAGAGTCAACCCCAAGATAGACTAAACCGAAGGAGTGGTAACCCTTCCGGATAACCCCAGACCTACCCTGCAATCCGCTGACACTGTACCACAACAGTACCTGCTTAGGTTCCTAGACACAGACCCCAACGAAACTACTGAACGTTGGCTAAAGAAGAGGGAAGGATGGCTCAAAGGAGAACATATTTGCAAGACCACCCTGTCCACTCAGATAGCCTCAGAAACCAAGAAAACAGAGGTAAAGCTCCCCCAAGAATTTGAAGAATTCACAGATGTCTTTGCTGAAAAGACCCATGATCTACTCCCCCCTAGTCGTCCCTTTGATCATGCCATTGAACTAAAGAACACCTTTGTGCCAAAGGTAGCTAAAGTTTATCCACTGAACCCGCAGGAACAAGAAGCATGCAAGAGCTTCGTAGAGGAATATCTCAAGACAGGAAGGATCGTCCCATCAAAGTCCCCCCAAGCAGCGCCATTTTTCTTTGTACCAAAGAAAGATGGGACGCTCAGACCCTGTCAAGATTACAGGTATCTCAATGGGCATACAGTCAAGAACACCTATCCTCTACCACTGATCTCCGACCTCATGGACAAGCTGAAGGACTCCAAGCACTTCACCAAGTTTGATGTACGATGGGGATATAACAACATCCTCATCCACCCGGAAGACCGTTGGAAAGCAGCATTCGTCACCCCGCTTGGGTTATTCGAACCCACGGTAATGTTCTTTGGGCTGTGCAACTCACCGGTGACTTTTCAGGCCTTCATGAACCACTCGTTCAGAGACTACATCACACAGGGATGGGTAATTATTTATATGGACGATATACTGATCCACTCTGTGGATATCCACACTCATCATGACAGGACAAAGAAGGTCCTACAACGACTAAGGGAACTACACCTCTCCCTGAAGATTTCCAAGTGCACATTTGATGCCCCAGAAGTAGAATATCTGGGCATGGTAGTTGGAGAAGGGGTTGTCAAGATGGACCCCACCAAACTCTCTGCCATCACCAGTTGGATTGCACCACAATCAGTAAAAGCAGTTCAATCTTTCATTGGGTTCTGTAACTTTTACAGGAAGTTTATCCTGAACTTCTCCGCCACTGCTGCCCCACTACACCTCCTCACCAAGACCAAGCAGCTGTGGGCATGGGGAGAAGCGCAAGAAGCGGCCTTCCAAACATTGAAGAAAGTTTTTACCCAAGCACCCGTCCTTGCACTCCCAGACACCGACAAGCCA
The DNA here is from genome assembly GCA_038089155.1 of Nevesoporus exiguus. NCBI lineage: Eukaryota > Fungi > Basidiomycota > Agaricomycetes > Boletales > Boletaceae > Nevesoporus > Nevesoporus exiguus. The sequence continues at coordinate 2,955 of JBBPKI010000776.1, forward strand.
TTTACACTAATGACCGATGCTTCTCTCACCACAGTAGGGGCAGTACTGATGCAAGCTGATGGTAACAGCGATTTGCATCCGGTAGCCTATTTCTCCTCCACTCTCGCCCCCACAGAAAGAAACTATGACATCTACGACAGGGAGTTGTTAGCTGTTATCGAAGCCTTAGAAGAGGCGACAGTACCTCAGAGGTACATACCAAACACCCGGTAACTATCATGACAGACCATAAGAACCTTTCATATATGTGTTCCCCTCAGAACCTCTCATGACGGCAGGCTCGATGGAGCCTCTTTTTACAGGATTTCGACATCATCTGGCAGGTCACCCCAGGGTCCCAGATGGGACCAGCGGACGCACTCTTGCGCAAGGATGACATCAATACCTCGGACAATAATAAGCTGATGATGATTATTCTGGTTGACGCGTCTCTCCGTGAGTACCTCCCAGAACACGTCTCCATCCGAGCACTGGACCTTGCCCTCGCCAACAAAATTGCGTCTTCCTCCGCTTCTGACCCCTTGGTTCTTCGGGCTGTAGAAGCCTTAAAGGACGAACTCCCATTGCTCCCCCGCTCTACCCTCCTGGATTGGAGATTCACCGATGGCCAACTTTACTATAAAAATCGACTATTCGTCCCGGAACCAGCCCACCATGACTTAGTTTCCTCCCTTCACACCTCTCCAGTAGGAGGCCACGAAGGTATTTTTTGCACTCAACAACGCCTCTCATGAGACTATTGGTGGCCTGGGATGGCTACATATGTCAGAAGATTTGTTTTGGGCTGTGCTCTCTGTCAGGCAAGCAAAGTAAATACCCACCCCACGGTGCCACCCTTGTCCCCGTTGTCCTCCACTGTGACCTGCCCCTTCCAACAGATCTCCATTGACCTGATCTCTGGACTGCCCCGAGTGGGCACTTTTGATGCCATAATGGTCGTGGTCAACCATGGCCTTATGAAGGGGGTAATTTTCACCCCTTGTTCCAAATCTATTGATGTGGAAGGAGTGGCTAAGCTGTTTTTCACCCAGATCTTCCTGTGTTTCGGCCTTCATGACACTGTGATCTCCGACAGAGGACTGCAATTTGCCTCCGCCTTCACTCTAGAACTGGCAAGACTACTCAAATTTGACATATGGTTGTCCTCTGCCTACCATCCGCAGACTGATGGGGAGACAGAACACGTTAATCAAGAACTGGAAATGTACCTCTGGATCTTTTGCCAAGGAAGAGCCCAGGATTGGGCCGACCTTCTACCCATGGCTGAGTTTTCCCACAACTCTGCAGTCCACTCCTCTACTAAAGAAACACCGTTCTTCCTTATGATGGGATACCATCTGAGATCATATCCAGATTTAGGAAAAACCTTCCTCCCTGCCCTAGAAACGCACCTATCCTTGATCTCCAAGGCACAAGATGAAGCCCTCGCTGCCCATCAGAAGGCTGCGCAGTATATGAAAGATCGGATCACGTCCAGATTCCGCCCCTGGAAAGTCGGAGATAAGGTGTGGTTGGAGGCCACTAATCTCCACTTTGATTACCCCTCCAGGAAACTTGCTCCCAAAAGAGAGGGACCATTCGAGATCATTCAAGTCCTCTCCCCCATAGCATACTGACTCAAGCTGCCCCCGACATGGAAGATCCATGATGTGTTCCATGCATCGTTACTCTCACCCTATTGTACCACCATTGAATTCAGAGAGAACTTTCATCGCCCCCCACCTGACCTCCTTAATAACAAAGAAGAATACGAGGTCGAGGCTGTATTAGCCCATAGAGGGAAGGGATCACAAAGGCAATACTTGATCAAGTGGCTAGGTTACCCGACATCAGAGAACACCTGGGAACCCAAGAGCAACCTTGATCAAGCACAGGAGTTGTTGACGGACTATAAAAACGCTCACATGGATACTGATTGATCTATAGCTGAGCAAAAGTTCGTTGCCATCCTCGTTTTCCTTTATATACTTGCCGTTCTCGTTTCCATCCTCCCAGCCACCATTGTCTTCACCAAAACTGTCTCCCACCTACTTGCCACCCAACATAGCTAGAACATCATGTCTCATTCAGAGTTTGCTGCCACTGCTAGTACTTGTCACGTCTTTGCTAAGTTTCTTCCTGATTTTCAACGACACTTACTCTATTCTGCTCTTCTGTCTTGCCCTCCTATTCTTCGTATTATAGGACGTTGCCCCATCTCCAGGTCCACTGTAGGACTGGAACCGCTCATTGCCCTTGCCACCTCCCTGAACACAACTACTCATTACCTTGAACAGTTCCCTAACCATCACACTATTTCTGCCCCTCACCTTGATGAAGCTTGTACCAGGATGCACCAGATACGTTCTCACCTCCTTGATGCCCTCCTTGCTGTCAGTTTTGACGATGCCATTGTGTCTCTTGAGCCTGAGGATATTTGGCCCGTCTTCCAACCCATCTATAATACACTAACCGACGAGGAACTCAATGAATATGAAGAGCGAGACCTCATTCTCCATACGCCACTCCAAGAACGTCCCGTTCCCCCATCTGCGCCTGCTACCCCTGCTCCAGTTAGAGCACCCGTTCCTCGGCCAGCTACCATATCCCCCACCAGTCAGAGGATCTCTGTTCCGGATAGAGTTCTACCGTTGCCGCCCCACCCAGAAATCTCCCCAGAAAATCTGGCAGTCACCCGCTGCTTTCAGTGCAGGAACCTTGGACACTTTCGCAAGCACTGCCCCCAGTACTGTTGCCCCAAATGCAAATCTTGGGTGCCAGGGCATAATAGTGCTCAGTGTCTCTCTGTACAATGCAATACGTGCCACCATTGGGGTCATGCAGCCTCTCTCTGCCCCACCACCAGATGCATTACTTGTGGGACGATGGGACACGACTCAGGTGTATGCGATGCAGTCCTTGAATCTGATTACACTGACTATGAGGTCAACGAGGGAGACCCCGAGGGACCTGACAGGGACTAGAGGAACAAGGTCGAATTTTGAAGCAGGGCTTCGAGTGTATGAAGGGGGTAATGTTACAATTTTGTTTCTTCATGGTCACCTCCTACTTATTTTCTTCATTTGCACTTGGGAGGGACCGATTACACAGGAAGTTTACATTCCATACCTCGTCATTCTGTATTTGGATGACATCCACCTAATCCCGTTACTATAGCATTCAGACTTTGCCCCCATCTTTGATGGCCGTTACACAGGTTGTTTCACCTGCATCTTTGATTGATCGTTTCATCCACATCTTTTGATGCGTTACCTTTACCACCATCTTTGGCTGTGGGTATAGCCGCTTGTAGACAGACACTATTTAAACCTCCATGTAAAGTAGCGGCACCTCAGCCAATTCTTAACATCTTTGTGGTTAACTATTGCTAAGCTCCTTCGCTCGCTTCATCGGAAGAGAGAGCCCTCCGTCGCTGCCTACCCTTCTCTTAGGAAGTACAGCGCATCCCAGCATGCCTCATCAAGAGGAGAGTTGCTAAGTACTTCGTCCAAGTACTTTCTTTGACCTAGTGAAGGTCCGTCCTCCAATCGATAGCTAACCCTGAGAGGGTCGCCCAGCTAGTCAAGCGCCACACTATGAGACAGTGTGGATCGTCAGCCAACTCGAAGAGTCGCCCCGCTGACCTAGGCACTTCTACACTTATCAAGGACGTTGCGCCTCTTCATGAGTGCCTCCCTTGGATAAGTCGGCCGATAGCCCAGAGGTAGAAGTCAGTCGCTGGTAATAGATAACCACGACCGTTACAAGTTATAGCAATGGGATCAGTCTGATGTCATTGGAATAGAGGATGACTAGGTATGGAATGTAGACTTCCCATGTGATTGGTCCCTCCCAAATGCAAAGGAAGAAAATAATGAGGAGGTGACCAGAGAGAAACAAAATTGTAACAGCTGGTATGACAAGATAAACAATACTGTCATATCCTGTGCCATTCCATCCATCTCCGACCCCTTTGGCCCCAACTCCAGTCATCTCCTGCCAACTCCAGCCAACTCTGGCCAACTCCATCTCCCTCAGTCCATCTCCACTCCTTTACACTTGGAGCTCTATTCTTCCACTCGGACCAATGCTGTGCTTGGACTAGCACTTGGTTATACCCAGACTCAGATCCATTGTATTATGATTACTCATCCTTCATTGTATATTTCTAATACTCCACTCAAAACACAGCTCCTATGCTGCACTCTGGCATACTTACCTTCTGACCCTTAGTATATAATCCCTGTACACTCTGTTGTGTAGCTTTAGCATGAATATTGAATTAGTCCCCACTCTCTTGACTCCTGTTGTGGTCTCCCAAATTAGTCCACTCCCTGTTCTCTCATCACAATCCTCATCTCCTCCTCCTGTCAGAACTCTGATCCTCTGAAATAGAGGACATGGACCTGTTCAAGGGTGTGACATATAAGTCATGCGCCAATGTCCTCCTGAGTAACTCTGCTCTGACTGCTCTGCTCTGGACTTCAGTCCAACTCTGAGACTAACAAGTCTACTACCCCCTTAGTACCTCTGGACCTCCAATTGGACTTGAGTCTAGAGAGTCCAGACTTAACAGATACCAAGGTCACTGGTAAAGACTTTGACATGCTAGAGAAAGAGTTTCTTGCAGCATTCATACCATTTGAAGAGAAACAGAATGCAACTAATGCATTAGACTACATCAAGCAGAGGGTCTGCCATGACCCAGTGACCAAGCTGGACAATGGGTTCCAGGAATATGTATAGGATTTTTTAGCACTGCAAGCCAAGGCCAAGATCTTGGATAAAGAAGAAATCTGCAGGAAATTCCTTAGAGGGCTAGATGAAAAGCTGGGTAACCTTATCTTGATGCAGGCCACCATCCACAATATGCTGGCTAAATGGATCTCTGATGCCTAGAAATTCCATAAACAGCAGAACCTAATCCAGTCAATCAGGGCTGGAGGGTGGTTCCCATCTCATATGGGCAGAGATCCAAACACCATGGAGATTGACACCATCAGGCTATCTCCAACTGAAAGGGCCCAATGTATCAGAGACCAGCTGTGCTTTGTCTGTAAGAAGAAAGAATGCTCCACCAGGAATCATAGGAACAACAGGAGAAGATCTCTGCAGCCACCAAGGGCTGCCACCATTGCCACCATAGAAATTCCACCACCACTGCCTCCCCTGAAACCATCCCCCATCAAAGTGTATGTCTGCTTCCTCAAAGAAAGAGGTAGAAGCAAGGATGAGATCCTAGTGGTCCTCAAGATATGCTATGAGGAAGAAGAGACTGCTCCTGAAGGAGCTCCTCATGATTTTTAGAAGGAGAGGCCACCTTGACATTTGCCTCTTATATGATTGCTCCTGTACTACTTGGTTCCAGTACCAATAGATCAATACATTTCCTGGTAACCCTGAAGCATGGAGCAAAAACCATCAAAACAACCACACTAGTCAACTATGGAGCCATAGGAAATTTCATTGACCCTGTTTTAGTGAAGAAGTTGGACTCCCCCACTATCCCCATCAAACCCATCAAAGCTTATAATGTTGATGGAATGGAGAATTCCTGAGGTGAGATCACTTTGCAAACTAATGTAACACTTTCCATAGGGGGAACAGACAACTGGATATCTCCAATGATCATAGGCTGTGGATGCCCCCAGATCATCCTTGGAATGACATGGCTCAGAAGGGTAAACCAAAAGATAGATTGGACTGAGGGAGTGGTAACCCTTCCAGACTCCCCCAGACTGCTTTCCCAACCTGCTGACATAGTACCTTAGAGGTACCTACTCCAATTTCTAGATACTGACCCAGACAAGACCACTGAACAATGATTGAAGAAAAGGGAGGACTAGTTGAATGGAGAGTATATCTATAAAACCACTCTCTCCACCCAGATTGCTTCTGAAAGCAAGAAAATTGAGGTGACTTTGCCCAAAGAATTTGAAGAATTCACAGATGTCTTTGCTGAAAAGACTCATGACTTACTCCCCCCAAGCTGCCCTTTTGACCATGCTATAGAACTAAAGAACACCTTCATACCTAAGGTTGCTAAAGTATACCTGCTGAACCCCCAGGAACAGGAAGCCTGCAAAAGCCTCATAGAGGAACACCTGAAGACAGGAAGGATCATTTCATCCAAATCCCCACAAGCCTTGCCCTTCTTCTTTGTCCCAAAGAAGGATGGAATGCTCAGACTATACCAAGACTATAGGTATCTGAATGGGCACACCATTAAAAACACCTATCTGCTCCCCCTTATCTCTGATCTTATGGACAAACTGAAAGGATCTAGGTATCTCACAAAGTTTGATGTATGATGGGGATACAATAACATCCTCATCTGACCAGAAGATTGATGGAAGGTGGCATTTGTCATGCCCCTTGGGTTATTTGAACCCACAGTAATGTTTTTTGGACTTTGCAACTCACTGGCCACATTCCAGGCCTTCATGAATCACTCTTTTAGGGAGTATATTGCTCAAGAATGGGTGATCATATACATGGACAATATACTGATACATTCTACTGACCTTCTTACTCATCATGACAGGACTAAGAAAATCCTCCAGTGATTGAGGGAGCTCCACCTCTCTCTGAAGATCTCCAAATGCACATTTGATGCCCCTGAAGTAGAGTATCTGGGCATGGTAGTCAGTGAAGGGGTAGTCAAGATGGACCCCTCCAAACTCACTGCCATCACCAATTGGAACACACCACAATCAGTAAAGGCCATCCAATCCTTCATTGGGTTTTGTAACTTTTATAGGAAGTTTATTCTGAACTTCTCCACCATGGCTGCCCCATTACACTTGCTCACCAAGGTAAAACAACCCTGGGCATGGGGAGCAGAACAGGAGACTGCATTCAAGACTCTTAAGAAAGTTTTCACCCAAGTGCCAGTTCTTGTGCTACCAGATACTAAGAAGCCATTTATGGTTATGACTGATGCTTCCCTTACAGCCATAGGTGCTGTCCTCATGCAAGCAGATGGTAATAGTGACCTCCATCTGACTGCTTACTTTTCCTCCACCCTTGCCACAGCTGAATGCAACTATGACATTTATGATAGGGAATTGCTAGCAGTTATTGAGGCACTTGAAGAGTGGCAACAGTATCTAAGGGGAACTAGCCACCTGGTAACTATACTAATGGACCACAAAAACTTGTCATACATGCACACCCCACAAAACCTTTCCTGACAGCAGGCTTATTGAAGTCTGTTTCTCTAGGATTTTGATATTATTTGGCAGGTCACCCCCAGGTCCCAGATGGGACCAGCTGATGCTCTCTCTCAGAAAGACGAGGTAGATACCTCACAAGACCTGATCATCCTGGTCAATGCATCTCTTCATGAGTACCTCCTAGAGCATGTCTACATCTGGGCATTGAACTTGGCACTGGCAAAGAAGATCATGAACTCCTCCACTGGTGATCTACTAGTTCTTCACCATGGACACACTAAAGGACAAGCTGCCCTTACTCCCTCAGTTGACCCTCCTGGATTGGAGGTTTACTGATGGACAGTTATACTACAAGAATCAGTTGTATGTCCTAGAACATGCCAGCCTTGAACTAGTCTCTTTCCTCCATGCATCTCCTGCTGGAGGGCACAAGGGTATTTTTTGCATCCAGCAATGACTTGCTCATAACTACTGGTGGCCTGGGATGGCCACCTTTGTCTGCTGCTATGTGCTTGGCTGTGCCACCTGTCAAGCAAATAAAGTTAATACTCACCCTATGGTATCTCCCCTCTCCCTGCTCTCCTCTGTTGTGACCTGCCTCTTTCAGCAGATCTCTGTGGATCTCATCTCCAGCCTACTGTGGGTGGGCAACTTTGATGCTGTGATGGTCATGGTCAACCACAGGCTTACTAAGGGGGTAATTTTCTCCCTTTACTCTAAAAGTATCAATGCAGAAGGGGCTGCAAAGTTGTTCTTCACCCACATCTTTCCACACTTTGGTCTCCATGATACTGTAATCTCCAATAGAGGATCACAGTTTACATCAGTGTTTGCCATGGAATTGGCACAACTTCTCAAATTCAACATCAAACTATCCTCCACCTACCACCTGCAGACCAATGGAGAGACAGAATGAGTTAACCAAGAATTGGAAACCTACTTATGGATTTTCTGCCAAGGGAGACCCCAGGACTGGGCTGATCTCCTCCCCACTGCTGAGTTCTCACACAATTCCACCATCCACTCCTCCACTAAAGAAACCCCATTCTTTCTCATGATGGGCTATCACCCCTGGTCTCACTCCAGTCTGGGAAAGACCTTCCTCCCTGCTCTCGAAACATGCCTCTCCCTGATCTCTAAGGGACATGATGAGGCACTAGCAGCACATCTGAAGGCTGCACAATACATGAATGAGTGAATCACCTCTAAGTTCCACCCTTGGAAAGTTGGATAAGGTGTGGCTGTGTCATATCCATGACATCCCATCCATCTCTGCCTCCTCCAGCCTCATCTCCAACCAACTCTGGCCACCTCCATCACCCTCAGTCCACCTCTGCTTCCTCCATGCTTGGAGCTCCACTCCTCCACTCTGGACCAAGGCTGTGCTTGCACAGGGACTCGGCTACCTTCGGACCTGGATATCTCTCATACATTCCGTTTGTACATCTCTTTGCTTCCTCCATCCCTTCTTGGTCCCTTATGGACCCTTGATATTATCTCACTTATTCCCTGACATCCTTGATGTCCCTATTCACCATTTAGTATAAAAACCCTCTGTACCTCTGTTGTGTATCCCTTAGCACAAATATCGACTTAATTCTCACTCTCTCTACTCTTGTCGCAATCTCCTCCTCCTCCTGTCAGAACTCCACTCCTCTGAAATACAAGGACACAGACCTGTTCAAGGGTGCGACACATAAGTCCTATGCCAACATCCTTTCCATGCAACTCCACTCCAACACTGTTACAATATTTTCACTTCATCCTGGTCTCCTTCTCATCTCTGAACGCATTTCATTCATGTATCCGCATCCACACGCAAGGTACTTATGGTTTCTTGTAACCTTCTCTCTTGATGAGTTCAATTACTCCTTTACTGTTTCAGTTCTTACCTAGTTATCTCTCTTTAGGACATTACCTCCTAACAGTGTTCTCTCGCATGCTGTCATGATCCATTTAGTCATTCCACAGTCATTCCTTCGCATTCTTCTCTTTTCCATGCCTACTCTTCATCTTGGTCTGTGCGCATATTAAAGGACTATAAAGTAGCTAGCTACCTCGCTTGTAAACCCCAAGCTAGACCTGCGCAATCCCACCTCCTCTAGTCTGGACTTGTCCTTGCCTGAACAGTCGCCTCAACTGTTCTCTCTTGCCTCTTGCCTTTATGCTTGTTGTGAGACGTTGTGCCTCTTTGTGAGTGCCTCCTTGCAAAGAGCTCTTGTCGTTTGCAGTCCAGAAGGATGTGCTCCATAACAAAAGGTCTAGCTTTCCCTTTTCCCCTCCTGCCAATGGAGTAGGGAACCCCTTGTCAAAATGTCATCACTATCCTGAAGAATTACTGGGTTGCCTAACCCAAATCAACCCCCTGAAGTACTGCATTGCCAAAATGCTTTACTTGAACAAGCCATTTGTAGATCCATTGCTAGAGGAGAACCCTCTGAGCCTGAACCCATTGAAGTCGAAGAACCAGAACCTGCCATTGGACCTGGTGGTTCTTCTGATCCTTGGGCTACACCTGTCCCTCAAATAGGACATTGTCCTGAGCACAACACCTCTGCTGCTCTACCGCTTTCTGCATACTCTGCTCCTACCTCTGTCATTCCTGCCCAACCTACCTGCTTGCAACCACCATGTTGCCCTCCTTCCCCAGAACCATCTGATAACGAAGACTCTGACGAAGAAATGTCTTCTAAACCCACTGAGATCAAGATCGGTGTCCCTGCTGACTATGATGGAGATTCCTCCTCTGCTGAATCTTGGATTCTCTCAGTAGATACCTACCTTCTGATCAACAAGGAGATCTATACCTCTGATGATCACCAGATTGTGTTTGCACTCTCTTACATGAAGAAAGATTCTGCCCTTGCCTGGGCTACTGTCATTCACCAGGAGGCTATGAACAAGTCTCCCCCTTCATTTAGAACCTACAAGGATTTTAAGGCCACCTTCCAGATAGCCTTTAAACTCATCAACTCTTCTGCTGATGCCATGAAGAAGCTTGTCGCTTTGTGACAAAATGCTGTCTCTGACTTGCACAAATATATATCAGAATTTCGCATCTTGTCTACCACAGCTGCCCTCACTAACAACCTTGCCCTCATTGGCCTCTTCGAACAAGGCCTGCATCAGTATCATCGCTCCAGAATGGCTGGATTAGAAACCATACTGAAGAAGATCTTGGACTGGTACTCAAAGGTTGAGCAGTTTGAAGCCAATCGGATTTGAATGGCTCCCAGAGTCCCAACAACTACTAGGACTGCCCATGCTTGCACCTTCCCTCAAAGATCTTTTGCCCCTCACATCCCTACCAGAGACCCCAATGCTATGGACATCAATGCCCTGAATCTGTCCCCTGATGAATGAAAGCGATACATGGATAACAAGCTATGCTTCATTTGCAAGCAGAGTGGCTGTTCTACCAGGAACCATCCTAATCAGTTCACTTCCTCTCCACCACCTTGCCCCCCTCGCAACCCCAACAGAATTTGTGCTGTACAGACATAGCCTAACAATGACCTAACACAATATATCAACTCCCTCATCGCTGGAGGGAAGACTAGTGAACAAATCCTCCAAGAACTGAAACAGAGCTTCAAGCCTGTCCAGGAGTCCATTGCCTCCATTACTGAAGTAACTGAGGATTTTTGAAATGGAGAGATGAGTCGATGCTACCTCTCTATAGAATTGCCCATGTAATCTTGTCATCCGAATCTGAAAAATCTATCTGTATTCGCATCTGACTCTCTCATGGACCAAAAACCATCAATACCACCGCACTCATTGATTGCAAAGCCACTGGAACATTCATTGATCACTGACTGGCCAAGAGACTTGGCCTTCCATTCCACCCTCTTGCCAAACCTGTACAGGCCCTGAATGTTGATGGGACTGCCAATCAAACTGGCATGATCCGCTTCCACTCCAATGCCACAGTCATCTTTCCTGAATGGACTGAAGATCTTTGCTTCATGATTATTGGCCTCGGAAGACCTCAGATCATTCTAGGAATGAACTGGCTTGCTGACCGCAACCCTACCATTGACTGGAAGAGCAGAACCCTTTCCTCCCCAGAAGAACCTCTCCCCATGAATGATGACACCTCTGAACAATATCTCCTCTGATGGCTAGGATTGGATGATAATCAGAATATTGAGTTAGGACTGGTAGAGAGAAATACTTGGCTAACTGCTGAAACAATATGCAAGACTACCATTGCCACAGAAATTGCTCAAAAGAATGTCAAAAGAGAAGTCACCCTCCCTGAATCATACACTGACTTCTCAGATGTCATTGAAGAGAAGAACCACAACATCCTCCCTTCTCATTGTCCTTATGACCATGTCATTGAGCTTAAGGACTTCTTTGTTCCTAAGTGAGCCAAAGCCTATGCCCTGAACCCTGCTGAAATGGAAGCTTGTAGAGCTTTTGTTGAAGAACACCTTCATACCGGATGCATTGTTGAGTCCAAATCCCCTCAAGCATCCCCTCTCTTCTTTGTCCCAAAGAAAGATGGATTGCTTCACCCTTGTCAGGATTACAGGTACTTGAATGAACATAGTGTCAAGAATGCCTATCCACTTCCCCTTGTCTCCAACTTCATTGATTGAATGAAGAACTCAAGATACTTTTCTAAGTTCGACATTCACTGGGGATATAATAACATCCGCATTCACGAAGAAGACCAGTGGAAAGCTGTGTTTATCACTCCCCTTGGCATTTATGAACCCACTGTTATGTTCTTTGGACAATGTAATTTGCCACCCACTTTCCAGGCCTTTATGAACTGGGTCTTTCAAGATATCACCCCCGAAGGATGGCTTGTGATCTTTATGGACAATCTTGGGATTCATTCTTCTACTCTTCCCGACCATATTAATCGCACTCATTGTGTTCTAGCATGCCTTCGAGAGCATGGGCTAACGCTCAAACTCTCCAAATGCACCTTTGATGCTCCAAAGATTGAGTACTTAGGGATCATTGTAGGAAACAGACAAGTATGCATGGACCCCGTCAAACTCTCTGCCATTGCCAAGTGGCAACCTCCTTCCACTGTCAAAGCTGTCTGTTCCTTCCTTGGTTTTTGTAACTTTTATTGCAAATTCATTCCTAACTTTGCCAACATCGCCACCCCATTAAATCTCCTTACCAAGAACACCAAACCTTGGATCTGGCAAGACACCCAACAGGCTGTGTTCCTCCGGCTGAAGCACATCTTTTCCTCTGCCCCTGTTCTCGCTCTTCCAGACACTTCTAAACCTTTATTTCTCATGACAGATGCCTCCCTTATTGCCATTGGAGCCATCCTCATGCAGAAAGATACCAATGGAGACTCTCACCCCTGCGCTTACTATTCTCACACTCTCAATGATGCTGAGCGCAACTATGACATCTACAACAGAGAGCTTTTAGCTGTCATTGACTCCTTGGAGGAATGGCAGCAGTATCTCCTTGGGACTGAACATCCAGTCACTATCTTTACAGATCATAAAAACCTCTCCTTTATGAAAGCCCCCCAGAAGCTCTCCCATTGCCAAGCCCATTGGAGCCTTTTCCTTCAAGAATACCATCTCCTCTGGACTGTTTTCCCTGGAACAGCTATGACCCCTGCTGATGCACTCTCCCACTGTCATGATGTTGATACATCTTCTGACAATATCCACCCTATCCTCACTGCCCCAGAAATCATCTCTGCATTGAATCTTGCACTCACCTCCAAGATTGCCAAATCTTCAGCCAGCGATCCACTTGTGCTTGAAGCACTGCACGCTATGGAGAAGTCTCTCCCCCTCTTCCCTTGCTCCTCCCTCACTGATTGGCATTACGATGCCCCACACCTTTATTACAAAGGATGCCTCTTCATCCCCCCTGAAGCACGTCATGAACTTATCTCATCCCTTCATTCCTCTCCATCTGGGGGCCATGAAGGCCTCTTTTGCACCTATGCCCACCTCTCTTGGGATTATTGGTGGCCCGGTATGCACTCCTTCATCTCCCACTTCATCGCTGGATGTGCTGTCTGCCAAGCTTCCAAACCCAATACCCACCCCATGGTCCCGCCTCTTTTGCCTCTTTCCACCTTTGCTGTGTGCCACTTCCAACAGATCTCCATGGATCTTATCACCGATCTCCCTTCCAAATGTTTGACTCTATCCTGGTTGTGGTTGACCACAGCCTTATGAAGGGGGTAATCCTCCTCCCTTGCACCAAAAGCATCTCTGCTGCTGGAGTTGCATCACTCTTTTTCCAACACATCTTCCCTAGATTTGGTGTAAAGTTCTAAATGTGCCTGTGTGTGAGGCAAGAGAAAGGTGTGGGGCGATATGTTCATCCCAGGGAGTCTCAAGACAATCCCAAATGACTGGAAATGTATAATAAAAGGATGATAAAGAGCGTACCACCGATGTGGACAACTCCTATGGGGGCCTTCTCCAGAAGGAACTGGACTCTGGACTTCCAGATGTGTTCCCGGACTTCTGTGCACAATGCAGACAGTGAGGGAGGGCTTGGACCAGGCTTACAGGCTTAAACCAGGCATTCTAACATGAAGGAGAGTGGAAAACTATATTAGATAAGTAATGACATGCCTATGTAGTGCTCAACTAACATAAAACAATGTCAAAGAGGTAAAAATAGCTAAACCGGCTCAAAACAATGTCAACTGGTCACAAAGAAACAAACCTGGACATCAGAATACTGGGAAACAACACCGGGAAGTGATCCCGGCCAGTTTCTGCGCAACCTGGTCATGTAGGGGATCGATCCTGACCGGAAACATACCGGGAAGTCATCCGGTCTACAAAGATAGCATCGGGACGACTGGGATAACATTGGATGAGTTGCAAAGTTGTTGGATGCCCTATAAAACTGGAATACAGATGTAGGGAACCAAGGTTCTCTACATCTGCAGGGGAGTTAAATGCTGACTGTCCCCAGTCAGTGGATCTCTGGGAGTAGTGTGACCCAGGTATAGCAGGGGTGATACCAGTGGCATAGTGGTTCTGGCTTGCGATACCAATGATCCGGGTGATGCGATAGATCCTGTGTGCAGTGTAGTGGCCCTGGTGCATGCTATGGATGTATCTGGTGATGTGGTGATACCAGTATTGAATAGTGTGAGTGTCCGGGTATGCGATGCCTCTAATCTGGTGATGCAATATATCCGGCATGCAGCGTAATGGGTGGGAATGTCTGCAATAAGTGTCCAGAGTTGGGTGGAGTTCATCTGGATTGGGCTGGAGTTTATTCGGAGTAGGCTGGACTTTGACTGGATGAGGGCAGTGGCTCTGGTGTGCAAGATGGTGGTTTCGGTATCTGCTATGGATGGGGCAGGTGATCCTCTGCGGAGATGACTCTGAAGGGCATCCGGAGATGGGCAGAGTTCGTCTGGAGTGGATAGGATGTGGACCGGATGATGTAGTGGTCATGACCAGGCATTGCTTGTGAGCGGGAATGGATGGTCTATGAAAAATAAAGGAAACAGATGAAGAAAATGAAAGGGACTAGCTATAATTGTGAGGTACCACTCGACTTGTCTTCATCGGGCTTCTATCAGCATCTATACCTTCTGGAGTTCCTTCGGAGGCAGGGTACCACCTGGCTTGCCTTCTTCGTGTGTCTTTCAGCTGCTATACTGTCCGGAACACTATAAAATGAAAAGAAACAGATAGAACAAAATGGAATGCTGGAAAAGCGGCCTCAAATCACTGTATGCATGAAATTGGATGAAAAGGCAGTATTCAGAGATGAAAAATTGGGGCCATTTTGGCAAAATCCCAGACTAAGTGGAGCAGAAGTATACTTAATTTGTCGGAAAGCAGTCCAGCGGACGTCTGGATGACAGCTGCCTCTGCCAGATGGGAAACCGGCTTGACCCATGGTCAATGTGGTCCATCCAAACA
>JBBPKI010000777.1:0-18002 GCA_038089155.1 Nevesoporus exiguus
CTTGCACGATCACGTCCTCGGGACGAAACCCAACCTTTTCCACAAGGTAAACGTACCCCGCCAATGCATCCAGAAGTGCTGCTGGGAAAGGATTTGCCTCGTCGTAGGGTGCCGCACTCGATAAGCGATATTCAATCGCAAATGTCCGTGTGACACGGGAGGAGTAGTGTAAGATTCTCCGAGCGATGTTGGCGGTTGGGTCAGCTGGGTGGGCAGAAAGTTGGATATAGCTGCCACCATGGAGCCGGTAAAGGACCTTATCGCCAGGGTGGGGTGGTGCACCAGCGGTGACGGTGGGATCGTGGTCAATCCAGTAACCAGGTATGCGGGCACAGGTGACCTTGGCAGCTTGGGCAAGGACGAGGATTGTGCTGGTGATGAGATGTGGGACAGGGTCTACCCAGACGCCTTTAATGCCTGGACCAGGTGCAATGGCGTGGTGGGTTGGGAAACGAATGAGTGGGCCAGTCCTACGCATCGTGTAAAACATAAGACAAATGCCTCGCACTTGGCTTCGAGAAAAGAGGTAAACGCACCTCTGTGTCACCTGAAAAAGATGGCGAAATAAGTTGACCAGGACCGAACGAGTAATTGACCAACTAGGACGGGGACGCCACGAGCGTGGATAGGCAGAAAGATACCAATAAGGTAGTCTAAAGAGCGCAGTGGAGATGACCTGGTAGGTCAAGTAGAGGCTAAACCAAGGCTGCTGGCGCAGTTCATAGGCCATTTCCGATTTTGATGTGTTGGGCAACGTCCTCTGTAGTCGTACATGTTCAAGGAGGCGATACAAAAGTTGGCATGTGGCTGTGAAGATGTACTGTTCTGAGTCTAAGTCTGCTCCTGGAGTTGATGGCGCACATCTACTCATCCATTACCGACACGTTGGCTTCCATCAATTATCTGTAGTGGCCCAGAGTGACCTGTCTGCACCATAGTCTTAGATTGGCCGACCAACGACCTCACCGCCTCTGCGCACGTAAGGCACATGCAAGGCACTGTTTCGCATATAGCTTCCTCTCTGGATGTCATGCTCAGCTATGATGTTTGGAATCGAAGATAAGCATTCCCCAATGATCTGGGGAGCAGAAAACACCTGTTGGACGCCTAGATGACAAACAATATATATGCACAGAAAAGATGTCGGGATCAAGCGTGTATTGGAAGCAGTGTGCCTTTCTGTGAGTCAAGCTGGTCCCTGTCTACGTTTGCTCCGGGCGTATTGAATAATTCAGTGCTAACACATTCCAAGACCCAGCCCTGGTTTTGACTGTTCTATGTTTATGGATATATGTCAGCCATTGGCAGGTACAAAAGTGCAACCAATGATGCCTACATTGCGAACCGAAACAGAGACCTTGGTGAAGAACCTTAGCCAAGAGCACACAACTTAAAGGTAAGTAGACATACTCCTCGATTGCGCTTTCTGAGGTGGATAGCCATGGCGTCTTCAGAGTTTCCTATCCTGATTTGGTGAGTGAGTGGAAAAAAATGTCAACTGCAAGGAGTGACCGCTGACACGTGTGTGTCCCCTAGGCTCGATGGTCCAGGTGGTATGTCTGCCGCCAAGAACACAGACTAATGCATTGGATTTCCCAGCGCTTAGCAGCAGGTCCAAGTTGCCTGTATGACACACGATGTCGTAGGCTCCATCAGCAACAAGGGAAGCAACCACTGCCTGAATCAACTGTAAAGCGCACATCAACCTTGTTAGAAGGAAGTGATAACCGACTCTGAAAAGGATTGGATTTGTCCGATTGTTGCATGGCAACCGCGCCGGTACCCTCTGGTGGGCATGCCAGGTATAGGCCATTGGTTTTACTCTTAATACAGTAAGTGCCATTCAAAATGCATAAAGATCGCAGGGAGCGAGGGACCTCTTCACAACTAGCCGAGTCGGAAATCTTGGCTTGTGCAGAACGACTCGTGAATGGAGGAGCAGCCTGCTCGACTGAAGTTGGATCTTTAGGCTACATAGCCATTCTCCTCAACTCATCTAATTTTATGCTCAGCCGGACGCAAAGCAGACTGCCAATGGGCGTACCAACATGCTGTTCCATAGTATAAAGTCTGCCTTGGAGAACCTCGATCTGTGATTGAACGTCATATCCGTTCCAGACCGGGAGTCGTTGAGTAACGGGTTGACTGACGAGATAATGGCTGGAGACAGTAATATCAAGGTTACAGATGGTGATTTTTCCGTTCCCGTCGCTGAGTGCAAGGTATTTACTGTCTGAAGAAAGCGCGATTGACCATACAGGTGCAGACAACTGGATGTCAGAGCAGATCCGTGCAGATGTTGAAGCATCCCAAAGCGAAATAGAATGTCCAAAGGAAGAGACAATAAATCTGTTGTTCCGGGACAGGGCAATGGACCCAAAAGCAATCCCAAATTGATCAACTGGCTCGCCAGGAATTGTCTAGCTAGAAGTCGTTTGCCCAGTATTGGCATCAATGCGCATAAGTGTATTTTGAAATACTAAGCAGAAGATGCTCCGAGAACTGGACCATGCGACGACATTGGCTGGATATGAAGAAACTGAGATCGGAAGGGTTCTGAGCAGCTCGCCGTTGTGCGCGTTGTAGATTCGTGCGCCTTTGGTCGCCGTGCTAGTCACGATGCAATCTTCGTCAGGAGAAAATCTCACTGCCCCCACCCGGTCTTCATGTTCGAGTGGACCGACCAGTCGTTTTCCAGTGGAAATGTCCCAGATAAATGCTCTCTTGTCGTTGGAACCTGTCGCAAATCTCCTCGAGTCGGGAGACACGTGAATTGTATCTGACCAGTCCTCATGCTCGCTCACCGTGACGGTGATTCGACGAGTCCTCATGCTCCACACATTGGCGACCATCCTCCCTATGCTGACAATACATTTTTCATCACTTGAGAGATCCATCGCTGCGACTGTATAATCTGTTTTCATCCCCTCTCCAACTTCCACTCCATCGTCGGTGCGCCACTGTCAGATCATACATTCGTCGCTACCACTCAGAAGATACTTGCCATCCCGCAGAAAAACGAGCGAGAGTATACGACCACGCCCATCGATTTCGACAGTTTCCGCATCGTCTGAAAAAAACGCTCAGCGCTAGTCCATCTCGCATGCTACACGCACTCATTGTTTTGGTATGGCTAACAGCCGTCCAAAATTACAAAATCAGGATTACGGGGTGTTTGTTCCCCTGCTGCGTCTACACGCGAGTTCTTATCGACATGAATTTTCCCAGATGGAAGTCGCCTCATGTCCTTTGGTGTTTGACCACTGAGTCGCTTCAACGGACCTTCGGGCCTTGCGGCAGGCCTAGTCATCCCCGCCGACCATCTTATGCTGAAACGAGAGCAAATTTGCATCCCCATAGCAATCCTTGGCTCCCAAGTCCCATACTCCGTAACGCTTTCGCTATTACCCTGAGGCTACTTTGACGAGTCAAAGTTCAAAGTAACGAGCCGAGGCGTGAGAACAAATAAAGCAATGAGGGCAATAGAGGTCGGACGTTCAGACGAGAAGATGTTAAGGCGACCTTCATTCTCGCCCATTCTCGCCCGGACCTTATACCTTGAGCTGTACAGTTGATTATTAATTCTATTCCAACTCATACTGTACATTATAATCTGAGGCCGGCGGGGCAACAGCGTAGTATGCGTAGCCAGCACTTGCCATATTCGGCTGACAAACTTCCGTTGTGTGCTCCGACGCTCGTGTCCCCACAGCATGGGATTGGTATGCGACCTACCACTAGAAGTTCTCTATCACATTCTCTACTTCCTGGGCCCTCGGGACGTCATTCGGCTGCGGCAGGCCTCCAAACAATTTTATGATCTTACTTACGATCTTGCCACTTGGAGGACGTTATATGCGAACGCTCGCTTGCCTCGTCCTCCAGGACCATTCCCTTCTCAATCGATCAAGTTTCTCGAGCGTACCCTCGTTCATTCCGGCCGCTTAGCACATTCGTGGACGGTACAACCAATGGGAGACATCTCAACTGTAATAATTCATACGTCCGAATCACTCGTAATTGATCCCATCATTCTGCACGGGAAGTGGCTTGTTGGCTGCGAGTCATCCACCAAATTCCTGGCGTACGACCTCGACTCGACCACAGGGTCACATCCTTACCAACTCCTGTGGGAGTCAGAGGAGCCGATCGATGACTGGGACACAAATCCTATGGTCTCCACTAATGGATTGCTTATCCTTGTTGTATTTCGTTTCGCCATAGAGAAGCCGTTTCCTACGTGGTCCGTAGCGTTCTTCGCTTGTATATTCCATGCTTTTCATGTGCCGTCGTTCATCTTGTAGGAAGCTTCTGGAGTTTCATGTGAACGGCGATTCTCTTTGTCACAGTCTCACGTTAGACATTCCTACAACGAAGCCTGACGCCACTATCCATATCGAGGGTGGCCGCTCACCCTTTTTATATCTTCATTCTCAACGATTAGTTTTCCATGCAGAGACGCAATCATTCTATGAAATTCCCGAATTTCGATCGGAATTGGTAAGTGCACATAAACTACCAACCTTGTAACGACGACAATCGAGAACTAGGTCAAACTGTCATCCGACTCGCGTGCCACTGATATCACATTTTGCGCTATGCTTGTGACGAAAACACATCTTCTTGCTCTAATTCACCACACCAAACGTACGGCCCCTCATACAATGCCGTCAACCCTCATACAGGCTTTTACCATTGCTTCCGATCCACATCTAGTCCACAGCGGTGTTGGTTACGGTGTTCTTGTCCTCTCCCATGAGGGAGTGGCACCTGGTCAGATTTTTGACCTCGATCTTATCCGAAATTCTTCGACGGACGCTCCTTCTCGTTCGACAAATATTCGATTTCTGCATCAATGCTTCGACGACAGTGTCCTTCACCTTTCTTGCATTGATCTTACGCTACCAAGACACTCGTCCACAGACACCGGTACTGTCCTTCCGATAACCGTCAAGCTGCATGACATCGCCCACATGAACCACAGCCCGTTCAGTTTGTCCAGAGGCCGCTTATGCTACGTTGAATCCTCGGACGACGGGCACGTAAGGGGTTTCTGGCGATTTTGTATGCCATATGGCCCCTCTGGCGGCTTTCGCCCGTTTCCTATCCTACGGTTTACGATCGATGCTAGTCAAGATACTTGTGTGGCTGTCCTTGGCCAGATTTCGACTCCTCAATGGGTTCGAATTCATGATCCACCCTGGTCTCGAAGGATCTTCTTTGACATGGTGAGAGGATCTATGTTTTGTGACAAAATTCGGTATATTCTCGAAGTAGATGATTACGAGTCTTCAATTGTCGTAGGCATGAAGTAGCCTTTGGGCGCAAGTTAAATGTCTGTTGCTGTGTAGTAATTTTCACCCCACTGAATGTATATCACGCTCCGTCGCACAATGCTCACAGTTGACGCATGTACAGTACATAGTATATCATTCCCATCAGACTCTCAAGTCCATTGTTTGGACATGGCATTTTCGTGTGACGAAACTAATCCCCGGATACATCAGACCATTTCTACCTCCTTTCCGGCCTGACACTGTGACACACGACCTAGATGACAGGTCCTGCAACGAACGCCAGCGGATTAGTGCTGCCAGATGTCGATTCGCACAAAGCCGAGCACCTTTGGTAGGTAAACGGTCGCCGTGACCTCCACCAGTTCTGGTGTCAAACGCTATATGCGTAGAGATCAATGCGTGCTGTTTACTTTTAATCGGTACACGTACCTGCTGGATCACGGGTGGCGACACCTGCGCGCCTGTTCGCCCCTGGCTCCTTGTCGGCACCCCTGGACAAGTGATTGGCTTCTCGTTTCGTGAGTTCGTCGTCTGGGATCTTCTGGATGGCTTCGGGTGGAAAGGTGTCGACAGGCTTGTCACCGACGAAATTCTGAGTGACCATGATGTGCAGTGTTGAGATGGCAGGGTGTGTTTCGAAATCGAATCAAAGGAGGGGAACAATGACATGACATCATAGCCCATGACTCCACAACTTGGCAAGTACACCTCCTCTCCATGGCGTGGTCTGGTCTGAGAATAAACAAATGATGTCAACCTCGGTCCAACCAGGGTGACGAGCAACTCCATCTTCTGTTTCGTCGGCCTGTTTATCCGCTTCACCGTCTGAGTCTCTATTTTCTCGACTAGCGCATGGTACTAGTCAGCATGTCATCGGCATCATCGATGGCGGTATAAAAACAAGCAGCGATGTCCTCTGGATCTCGAGTTGCCATAACCTGCTCCAGAGCTAAGCCATCTCACTCCAACCCCAGTGTTTCCCGCTTGTAGAGCACCCCGCAGTGTGCAGCCTGATTGGCCTCCTACATGATGTCTTTGAACGTGTCGCGTTCTTGCGGGGACATGATAAGACAGTCGAAAAACGTATTGCATTCGGGGTGTGATTTTTGAAATCATGCAATGAGATCGTGGCGTGGCCCGAGCACGCTGGGCGTCTATCGAACGTGAGAAACGTCGGCCAATGTAATCTTCACTGCCCTTGTGCGCGCGGCAAGTTCGCTTCTGACGGCCATCATGGCACTCCAGAAACGACGGAAAACCGAGCGGCCATCGCTCGTACCCTGCTACTCGTCGCATGGCCTCACGGACCTGGAATGCATGGAGCCCAGCGCGTGCGCAGTCGTAGCCCACCCCGGCAAGAAGACACTGACCCAACGCTACAGCTCCCAAGACATCGCTTCCAAGTCCACCAAACCTCTCCTGTCCATTC
This sequence comes from Nevesoporus exiguus, assembly GCA_038089155.1. NCBI lineage: Eukaryota > Fungi > Basidiomycota > Agaricomycetes > Boletales > Boletaceae > Nevesoporus > Nevesoporus exiguus. Next base: position 6,727 of record JBBPKI010000777.1, read on the forward strand.
TCCATTTTCTCAGACCAAACCGGCCTATAAAAAAATCCCCCACGTCCGTCCATCATGCGCTCCTCGTCTCCGAAATTTTCTCCCTCATTCTCGACTTCATACGCTTGGACGAGTCGCCCGGAAGTGAACACAAATGTGATCGCACCTCTGGAAAACGCACGCTCGCCTCGCTCGCCCGCACATGTCGCACTCTGAGCGCACCTGCACTAGATGCACTCTGGATGCGGCTGGACAGCCTAGATCCATTGATAAAAGTCTTGCCACGACGCATGTGGGCAAAGAAACACTATCCATTCGTCGTGCGTCCCATTGTTCGTACCCGGGTGTTCCTCGTATAAATATTCTCTAGGTCCGGATGTTCATGGGCGAGAAGCAGTGGGTGACCTTTCAGAAGTATGCAGTTCGTGTCAGATTTGTCCGTGGTCCCTGTTGGCGCATCTCTGCCACGGTTCAACACAATGTCATTGGGGCTCTTGCCAGATATCCAAAAGCATCACTCCCATTACTTCCAAACCTCACGGAACTCGTTTGGAGTGAACTCAAAATGTCGAACCTGATCGATCCTAGCGTATCGCTTATCAAATACTTTGCAGGTCCGGGAGTGACCACTGTATCACTCTTCCTCATCTGCTGGCCCAACCACGTTTCCTCGGAACTCGCCGTCCTCGCAGATCTTCCTATTCTCTGTCCCAACGTTACCTCCTTTACTGCATTCTTTCCGCGCTCCTCCTATAGCGATCACTCGCGTGAAATTGGCGACATCGTTCGACAGTGGCCGCATCTTCGCACTTTACGCAGCTGTGCGCTCTCCCAGCCAGTCATGGATACCATTACATCCAGACAAACACTCGACACGCTCAGCATTGAGCTCAATAACTCGAGTACCGCAGCTTACGTCGGTCAGGTCCCATCGCATGTCCATACATGGTCACTCGGCGGAAACAGCGCAGCCCTCTGTCTGCGATACCTCGAAACGATCCAAGGTAGCCCGACAGGCTTTCATCTACGAATCGGCGCGGACGATTCCACGACGGCGGACATGGAGGCACTGGTGGGCGTGTTGTCGACACGGCTAGACGAGACTCGGTTGCGTTCGCTCACGATCGAGTTGACATCTTCGTATTGGAGTACCCCTGCAAGCGACACCTTTTCCCTCTCGCCATCCCTCCTCACTTCGCTCGCATCTTTTCCCTCTCTGAGGGAGCTGGACATCAGTACGTTTTGTGCGGCCGAGGTGAACGACAAGGAGTACGAGACTTGGATAGCCGGATTGAAGTGCTTGACGAGTCTAAAGGTGGGAGTGGCAGATGTGTCCAAGGCAAGGCCACTTGCTAGCGTCGGTGCGGTGTTGGCGGTGTTGAAGGCGTGTCGGCAGTTGGAGACTTTATGGATCGCGTTCGATGGCTCCCTAGAACCGCCTCCTGGGATTCGAGTGGACAAGAAGGGGAAGCGAAGAAAGGGGTCGGAGACCGACAGCGGCATTGAGGTGGAAGACGAGGTGGAATGGGGCGTGATGAATCTTCATATCACCCACATCCACGTCGGATATTCACCGCTTGGAGAAGACGAAAAGGGGTGGGAGGCTATGGCGAGGTGTTTAAGGTCGGTGATGCCACGCTTGGAAAAGATTCGGGCGGACAAATATCCCTCCGAGGTGGATCAGCGGTGGGCAGCAGTTCAGGGATTACTGACGGGGAAGTGAGGAACGTATATGCTTATCCTTGTATCGTTTTCCTTATCTTTTCTGCCTTTAGTTGGAGATGTCATATCGATATCCGTTATGTAGTGTTTTCTCACTGGTTCCTGCAGGTTCTGTCTATCGCTCATACCTTAAGCACGTTGTACTTATAGACCGTGTAGCATCATGCATCATGCGTTATGACCGTCCTTATAGACGTACTCGAGTACCGCCTTCCGTGTAAATGGTAGGTTGGCTGGTCACGAAATGTCGCCTAGAATCTTCCATGCGCTAGCATGCTCGATGCCACGTGATGTTGGACATCTTTTTTGCAGCCTACGGGGAGTTTGCAAGTGTATGTCTATGTATCGCTAACCGTAGATAATTGCAATTGTTCAGGCTCCGCTTTGGCGGCCCGCGGCGCCATTCTTGCCGAAACATCACTTGGCAGGGAAAAAGAAATACCGTCTTGTCTCCACACGAAATGCTATCTATCCTGTGAAATCATGGTCTTCAGAAGTACTTATCAAACACTGGCCAGCGGTGAGATACGCCTCCCCGCTCACATGAAACTCCGATACCTTGCCGTTGACAACTTTGGAAACGGCTGTCGCATTTCCGCGACGGGTGGGAGACCTGGTACGACCAACCATGGGGAAGGAGGATGTGGTAAGCAATAGCAATAATATCTTCTTGTTTGCGATACAACGCCGCGTAACGCTCTTTCATCCTTATCTATCAGATCGATGACCAACAGAGGTCGTGTTGTCGACAGAGGGAGGGGACGTGCGGTTGCTCGGGGCGTTCGAGGCGGGCGGGGATCTCCTGTCGCTGATCGTGGACGTGGTGGAGCCCCTCCATCTCTTCGAGGTGCCGACCGTGGCGGTGGAAGAGGTTTTCAAGTTCGTGGCGGCGCACCGAGGGGACGAGGTCGTGGAAGGTATGCATTACGATGTTCCAAGAGTGAGCGTGTCGAGTAAACGATTCTTTTCGTCAGCGTCTTCATGCAGGGCCAACCTGCGGACATCGATCCTCGTATCGCAGACGACTCGGACAAGGCCGTCGTCGCCTCACTCAATTCGGCAGTGGCTACCAGAGATTCTAGCGCACCTCTCCGTCCAAACTTTGGGACGGACGGGAGAGAGATCAAGCTTCGTACAAACTTCTTTCCAGTGGTGGTGCCGCAAGGTACCATGTTTTATGCGTATAATGTCACCTTTGCGCCTTCTCATGTCCTGCGTCGCCTGAAGAAGCGTATATACGACCTCGCCGCACGGACGACCTCCTGGGTACAGTCTGGAATGGCCTTGCCAGGCAGGATTGTGCATGACAACGGCACAATGCTCATTTCTGCTTACCCGTTGCCCCAGCCGCTGACGATCACGGTTCCGTACTATGGTGAAGACGAAAGTGGTCCACCAATCAATGGGGGCCGGACCTACACTCTCACGATCGTGTTCATTCAAAAGATCGATACTGGACAGCTTATGAGGTGCCGACCTTGCGATCTGTAGATCTGCCCTGACTGATGCGCACACTCGTTAGCTACCTCGCGGGGCAAATACAGTACCGTCACTACAATGCGTCGCTCGTAGTCTCTGCCTTGAAGCTTATCGTTACATCCTTTCAGACTAGGAACGGTGTTACCATTTGGCCAAGTCGATATTTCTCACTCCCGGCAGCTGAGCCGTTCAGGCTGGGTGGTGGGGTTGAAGCATGGAGAGGGATTTACACCACCATGCGACCGGTTTACAAACAACTGATGCTTAACGCCAACCTTTGCACGGCGGCCTTTTACACTGCCGGCAACCTTGCCCACGCCATCATGGCACTCCAGGATATGTACTCTAGTGCGCGAGTGAGCACCCTCCTCCGTGGCGTCCGTATTGAGGCTGCACATCTCGGACGTCGCAAAGTCATCAGGAGACTTGTGCCTCTCACTGCAAGGACGTGTTCAATTGACGCGCCTGAATACGGGCAGGTTACTGTGGAGGAATACCTAGGGTGGAGTGAGTTGCCATTTATCACGTTACTCATATTCTACGATTTCCACAGAATACAACATTCAGCTGCACTACCCAGACCTACAACTCATCGAAGTTGATGGACAAACGAGTTACCTGCCCGCAGAACTTTGCGAGATATTGCCCGGTCAGCGCTTGTGTGGAAAATTTTTGCCACTACAAGAAGCTGTAATGGCCTCCGTGGCGTCCCCACCACCAAACGTGCACGGTGAAAAGACCGTCACCCAGCTTCGTCACCAGCTCGGACTAAACGTGATAAGACCGGAGCTCGAATCCTTTGGCATTACCATCGGTCCAAACATGGCTGTCGTCCCAGGGCGCGTCCTGTCCAAACCTAATATTACGTACGCGTCGAGCGCTGCCACGTCGATAGGCGATTATGCAACTTGGAATCTCATCGGGGTCAAGTTTGCAGCTGGTGCACGCCTAGACGACTGGGCCGTTCTCGTGATCAAAGACGGCGTTCCTGGAGCCGAATTCGCCGGTTCTTCAGATGGGAATCTGCGAGATGTTGTGTTCGCCTTTCGCCACATGTGCAGCACCAGCGGAATGCGCATTACCGCTGACCCGACGTATGCTACAGCTCAGCTGCCAGGCAAAGGCTCAGAGCTGTTCGATCCCATGAGGCAGGGGGCTATCCGGACCATTAAAAATACACTCATGAATATCAAACCAAAGCCTGCTCTTGTCCTCGTCATGCTGGCAAATGGTGACAAGGCTATATACGATGGTATGAAACAGTTGTGCGACGTCCGCTTGGATGTGGCCACCGTTTGTGTACAATCCTCCAAGATCCGCAAACGCGATCTACACTATTTGGCCAATGTGGCACTAAAAACCAACATGAAGCTGGGAGGCGTCAATCAAAAATTGGAAGGGAGCGGTGGTCAGTGGTTGAGGAACGTGCCGACCATGGTCGTCGGCATGGACGTCACACATCCAAGCCCAGGGAGTTCGGTCGGGTGTCGTAAGAACATAGCACCGGTCCGTCCATGTATCCTCCCTAACGTCCCTTTTTATCGTGTCAGCATCCATTGTGGCCGTCGTAGCAAGCATGGACAGCCACTTTGCACAATACCCCGCCGTATTGGAAATTCAATCATCCAGCAGCGAGGTATTGTGACCTTTCATACGGTGTTGTTGCACTACTTGCTTAACGACATGTTTCTGCAAGATGATCACAAACCTGAGAGACATGATGATTGATCGATTGAAGCTCTTCGAAAAGAAAAATAATGGGAAGCTTCCCGAGCGTATCCTTGTTTATCGCAACGGTGTCCCAGAGGTCTGCATCGCTTCCTTGCTTGTCATGGAATTTTCATCGTCTGCAGAACCAATTCAAGACCCTAAGAAACACAGAACTAGCATCGATTATACAAGCGTTTGGAGTGTTCAATCTTGGGACACCATACAGACCCAAGGTCACAGTCGTCGCTTGTAGCAAGAGTCGCCACGTGCGGTTTTACCCCACGGAACAAGATAACGCTATGATCAATGGAAATCCTCTACCGGGTACCGTGGTCGACCGCGGCATCACCTCTATATACAATTTCGACTTTTACCTACAATGTGCGTGTATCTCTGCACGAGTATAACTACTGTGACACTGATGAAACCGACGTCAGCACATGGCACTGTGGCGCAAGGGACGGCCCATCCTACCCGCTACTGCGTCATCCATGACGAAATCGGGTTCAACGCCAACGACATCCAAGGTGTTACGAATGCGCTCAGTTACGTATTTGCTCGTGCAACGCAGGCGGTGAGCCTGGTCTGCCCTGCGTATTACGCCGATGCCGCTTGCAAGCGCGGACGGTGCTATCTACGGAAGTTGTTCCACGGATACGTCGGCGATGGCGGTGCGACAGCGAACGACGGGAGTCAGACTGGGAGCAGGGATCCGACGGGACAGGAGGTCAAGGAGGAAGCGCAGAGGTTGTGGGGGTGGGGCGTTGCTGGGGCAGCCCTCAAGGATACTATGTTTTACCTCTGAGGTGGGACGGGGCCCGCATCAAAGGTGCCCGTGATTCGGCCATTGATGATGTAGTCGTGGGTATCTGTAATGATGAATATCCTGTCTCGCTGGGCACGTCGTCTGATGCCTTGCATGCGTAGTAGCGTGTACAAAATGGGGATATCTCACGAACTTGGATCCGCTCGAGGTGGTGACAAGCGCGACCCGAGTCCAGCAGCATCGTAGCCGGAGTCATAGAATTCTTGAGTAAGAGTGGGCATTCGACATTGGACATTTACTAGGATGGCCCGATTCTCTTTTGATCTGTGCCTGCAATGTGCGCCCACACTCCAGGATCGAGGCCTGAAGTGACCAATGCATAGTAACGAGGACGAGGACGAACTCAGCATCGAGGAATTGGCATCAAGTGTATACAGAGGCTATGAAGTGACTGCGCCCAAGGGTTCTATTTCGGAATGCGGCCCAAACAAAAACACGTTTTTGCCTGACCTCTTCGAACCCCAACAATTGTTGGAAGCGCACTACCCATTTTACGCTGCCTGTAACAACAATGCGTACGTCTCTCCCATGAGATGAGACGAAGCAATGGTGTTGACCGTCCAGAAAGCAATTGAAATTCAAACCAAAAACGAAGAAGTGTGGGGACTCGCCTTCAGCCACGATGGGAGGGAGATCTTGGGTGGCAGCTACTCCGGAGGGTGGTTCCGGCGATGGCAGGTCGAAGACGACAAGGAAATCGGAGCTGTTCCAAATGCGCCAAAGGGATCTGTGTTGACGATATCCGCTTCCAAGGATGGCCGATGGATAGTGCACGGCGACGGACAGGTAGTGGTGGTCAGGAACGCAACGACGCTGCAACAAGTACTCCGAGTGAGAGAGCACACTGGTAGGGTCGACGGGGTCGATGTGTCTCCAGATTCGACGAGGTTCGCCTCGGCGTCTTCAGATGCAACCTTGCGCGTCTTCGATATCATCACCGGAGAGAGACTCCTCGGGCCAATTCAACATGACTCGGAGTGGCTGACCGCGGTAAAATTCTCCCCGAGCGGGGGATATATTGCCACTTCCAGCAGCTCAAGTCGCGTCCGGGTCTGGGACGCAAGCACTGGCAACAAGGTATCGGAAATAGCCCGGTCCTACGTGCACAGCTGGTCGCACGCACCGTTGGCCTGGTCAAACGATAGCAAACGTCTTTTCTTTGTCACCTCCGACGGAAAGGTGACCTGTCATGACATATCTACCTCCAACGTCATTCGGGAATGGCTTCTTCTCATCGACGACCCTGGCTATTGCTCTCTTGTGACTAACGGAAAATTCATTGTGTGCTCCACACCTATTTCGCTTTCTTTTTGGGATACTTCTCCATGCACCCGGATCGGCTGTCCCATCGAGGTCGAGGGTGGAATTCACGGCGTCGCTTTATCCTTCGATAATAATCACTTTGCAGCTGGAGGACGCGGGAAAATCACAATTTACACCTTGAGGGAGATACTTCCCGAGGATGCCTTCTTTGATGCAAGTGTCCGATCACACTCCTTATTCGAATGTGTTCTAACTCGTGGCAGCTTTCTTCCCGATGCCTCCCACTCATGCAAGTGAGCGATGCAGCGTTCCAGCCGTGGATGGAAGGCAACTTGAAGAGCACCGAAGCCGTGCTGTCAAGAGAGATCGGAGAGCGTAACCACCACGCACTCGCCAATCGCGCTCTCGTACGCACCCATCTGAAACAACGGGAGGCGGCGATTGATGATGCGAAAAAGGTCCATTCCATTATCCAATCGTTCTCCAGTTTCTCGTGCTCACCCCGTCGCATCCTAGTCTCTCGCCATAAGCCCGTCGGCCATAGCTCATATCGCACATGCTGTTGCATTACTTGGAGAAAACGAAAAGAGACGAGCACTGCAAGCTTTAGATCTTGCCTTTGCCCATTGCGACGCGAACGAAAACAGATTCATTTTACTTTTAAGGGTCAGCCCTCTGTCATCGAATTCCCCTCGTTCTACTGATCTTGTCTCGCGTAGGCTATTCTCTTATTCGTATCTGGAGAGTATAAAGACCCAGTAGCTCGTGTCAACGATCTCATTTCCGTCGCAAAGGATAGTGAAAAGCACAATTGTTATCAAGTTTGTGACATGGTCTAATGCTTGATAACTGACGTCACTGTTGAGGCGTCATGCTTCGCCCCAGGTCCTCGGAGTCATGTATCGAAAGAAGGGTGATGCTCGGCGCGCAAAACAGTCCGTCAATCGCGCGCAATCCTCTTCCGCTGCACGCGAAAGCCTTCACCTGGCGACGATTTCGCTCGTAAGCACGGTGCCGCGTACGATCGTATGATGCACGCTCACGATCCCAAAAGATATTTGGTGAAGAGTTTGACGGTCTTGAAATCGATATGTAACACCTGGATCTGGACTTGCCGCGGGGCATACTCTGGAGCGCTTCTCATTCTTAACATGGTAGCCATCCAAACGAGCAATGCGGATCCAGTATGTAGTTACGGGCACGGCGTTTCTTCCGAGTGATACTAATCGAGTGCTTCTCACTTTCCATCGCGAAGATGTGGATTTAATGCTTTGAGCGTTGCACTTTCTTGGAATCAGTGACTAGGAGATAGCACTTGCTTCCACTGAAATGATATCTCTGAGGAACTGCGAAGTCGCAGTTTGCTGATCTCCAAAAAGTCTAGTTGATATGGAGTGCACCGTCTAACCCTGTTTCGTTCGACAATGTAGATCCAGCAATGATCGATAAGTTTTCCGGTGCCAGGCGTACGACCGTAGTGGTCCAATTCAAGCTGCCTCTGCACCTGCAGTCCACCCTATTGAGTGAAGTGCTGCACACTAGACACACAGCGCGACCCGTTCGCTTTACCGTGTTCCGATTTCCCGGAAGGAAGGCGCCACACGCAGCAAACCAGAGATCCACACGTCTGTGGGAAGCAATGCTTGGTGTGATTAGTAGATACGTATGTTAGCCTGTAGTAATCGCATTAACATGAGGACTCGGTCCATGTAGTACCATAAACGTAGTAAGATCCCTGCAAACGAACCAAAACATCCCAGCCAGATCAAGTGAAGTGTTGAACGAAATGCGCGACTCGCGTATGGTGCAAGAAATCAACGCCAAGAGAGACGAGCGAGCGTATGATTCGCCAACGATAAAAAATGAGCAATACGTGGCAAGTAACGATGACCTCAAACGACTGCGTTCGGGGGATTAAAGAATATCTAGGGTAAGTATCTCCACGAGGTACTGCGGCGACACTGCCTCGCGTATGCGAACAACAATCGGATTATTCGTCGCAACCCGTTTGTATTCCCGCCGTGAGAGCAGTACGAGCAGCAGGGCCCAAAAAGGCTGATTGAGACGAGCGAACAACCGCAACGCGCGGGTGGTCTTGTCCGGCGGCGAGGGAAGCTGCAAAGGCTGTACAACTAGCGGCATCGACATTTGCGCTATATACCTGGCGGAGGACCTGGCGGAGGTGGGGACGGGGACGGGGGCAGGGGGTTCGTTGTCGTGGTCCCAAGTGATGTGGAGCGACAATGACAACGAATCCACGTCGGAGACGACCGTGTCTTCGTTCGGAAGGACGGGGTCGAAGAGGGACTAGAGCCATGGATGCACGAGCACCAGGTTGGTCGAGCCAGACAAGTCGTCTGACGTCCTGATTTCGACATCTCCGAGCGCAGATGCCGTGGCGCGATAATCCCAAAGATTGAGGTCTATTAGAGCAAACATGTCAATTAAGTTGGCGAAACTTCTGTTCCAAGCTGGCCTCAAATCCCCGTCACGCTTCTAGGACTTGATACGTCACATCTCCTTATGTAAGATTCCTTTCTGGACAGGGTCCGGCGGAAACTCCTAAGACGTGAGACAACCTCACATAATAAGATCACGTGCAAACCTCCCACGATGCCGCATGTCATAGCTCTCTAAAAGGCTCTATTGATTATACTAGCTATTTAGTCATCTAGTATTTAAGATTAAAGGGTAGTATAGGGGACAGTGTCCCTTGCCATTGCCCCTCTCATAACTTCTGCCTGACTCACTGCTGCATCACCTACATCTTATCAATTCAGACTCTGCCCATACACTACAATTGTTCCTCCCAATCACAACTCATGATGATTCCAACAAAGTGGAGGAGGAGCTCAGGGTCATCTGGAGTTGAACTTGACCAGATAGTTCAAGCAATAAAGCATTCAATTTACAAATGGTGAGTGGTGCAGTTGACAGAGGAAGTGGATGATGAAGAACTCTTGGAAGTTCTTCAGCTTGGAAGTGTTCTTGATATGTTGATGACAAAGAATGACAATCTTAAGGTATGTGTCTGACCTGTATGAAGCTATGAGTTGAAACATTGTCGAACTTAGATTTACTCGTTCTTTGGCATGTCTGATCAACATCTGAGAAAATTGAATATATCCATGTCTGGCCTAATGATATTGAAGCACAATTTTGAATTGCATGCAATGGAGACAGACTCCATGTTAAATCGTCCTGGACTCTCTGGACTTAAGTCTGATCGGAGGTCTGGAGATGCTGAGGAGTGGTCAACGATGTTTGTCTCAGAGTTGGACCGAAGTCCAGAGCAGAGGTGTCAGAGCGGAGTTGCATGGAAAGGACATCGGCTTAGGACTTATGTGTCGCACCCTTGAACAGGTCCGTGTCCTCGTATTTCGGAGGAGTGGAGTTCTGATAGAAGGAGAAGAAGATCGTGACAAGAGTGGAGAGTGGGAATTAAGTCGATATTTGTGCTAAGGTTACACAACAGAGATACAGAGGTTTTATGTATACTAGGAGGTAAACAGGGACATCAAGAATGTCAGGGAATGAGTGAGATAATATCAAGGGTCCATAAGGGACCAAGAAGGGATAAGGGAAGCGAAGAGGTGTACAAATAAAATGTATGGAATGATAACCAGGTCCAAAGTATAGCCGAGTCCCTGGGCAAGCACAGTCTTGGTCTGGAGCAGAGGAGTGGAGCTCCAAGCATGGAGAAAGCAGAGGTGGACTGAGGGCAGTGGAGGTGACCAGAGTTGGTCAGAGATGGGGCCGGAGGAGGCAGAGATGGATGGAATGTCATGGATATGACAGTGCCTCCACTTTAAGGCTGAGCCCTCGAGGCCTACAGTAAGCAGAGATTCAGTGCAGAGCCAATCTGGGGAAGTGGTCAAGCTTCTTTGGAGAGGTTGCACTGATGAAGGGGATAACGGAGGTGCTTACTGGGCCAAGTCTGAGAATGATGCCACATGGAGTTTGGAGGTGTCTGGACCAGCTAGGAAACTTGAAGTCCAGCTGCTGATAATATGCTAGCTCTGAAAGGGAGGCTCCAAGCCTCAGCGCGAGAGGGGTCAAGGTGTGCCTATAGTATAACACCTGACATGGATGGATATGGATGATGCACAATGTGGGTTCAGAGAGCACGGAGGGTGCAAAAGCAAAGTGAAATGGATGCCGAAGATGGCAGAGTGTGCAGAGTGGCAGCGGAGGACATGCGGGGGTGGCTGGACACTGGAAAAGAGGAAAACAGAGAGGAAAGGATCAGAGGGAAAGGAAAAACAGAGAGACTGAAAAACGGAAACTGAAACATAGA
>JBBPKI010000778.1:0-15616 GCA_038089155.1 Nevesoporus exiguus
TGCCCAAAAATACCATTGATGCGCCTATTTAGCTATTATTTAAAATATATTGTTGACTTTGTATGACTAATATATCCATTTTCCCAGGCGCAATGTGTTTGCGGATATTTACCCAGTATGTTACACCACCATATCCGGCCGTGTTTGAGGTGTCACCTTTAGTTCGCCCGCTACCTTTCTTATTTGGATAGTACAGTTACTTAGTCGATCCTACCCGTTCCTGCTTTCCTCCAGTCTCTTACCATCGACTGGAGGTAAGCAACTCGTACTAGTTACTCGTTACATGTCCTTACTCACACACTGTAGTCCTTACGGACTCGTGTTCCAGGTCAATGTTCTTTCACAGAGGTCGCTATTCTGGCTGCCGTAGACCCGGACTGAGTCGCGATACCACGTTGCAGTGGCAATGAGCCGTCTGTCGGGTGAAGATTTCACTGGCGACCATGTGTCTCCATGGACCGAGCAGCCGCCCGCCAGTCGAGAGCGATCGGACACAGGCAATTGAGTCGTTCGATCTGGTGACGATTTTCGTCCCATCTGGCAAGATGGTGACTGTTCGTACCCAACTACTGTGTCTTGTGAACTCGGTCACTTTGCACGAGTCTCCGCACTCCGCAATGTCGCGCGCCGCTCCCGTGACCCGCTCACGATCCATTTTCCATCTCGTGACGCCGCCATATTGAGGACACCACTCCCCACATCGATTGGCGTTCCAATTTGCCTGCCGTTATCCAGCTGCCAACGTCCAATCTTACCTCCGCCGTCACCGCTGAAGTCGTGCATTCCGTCAGGAAAGAACATGAAAGAACATGAATGACTATATTTGACCTTGATTATGATAGGATTTGCTTCCATTTGACGAACGAGACCGAATGAGGAACTGCCACCTCCGCTCGGTTCTTCGGTCCTCGTCACCGTTGTCGTTTCACCTGTCATGCTCCTGGCCTTTGTGATTATTGTTGCTTCTCCTGGATGGCTATTCCACAAGGTGGGTTGGTCCTCCCTCCAAGTCGGCTTTCGTGATGCTTTCTTTGATTGTCTCGTCCAGCACTCACCTTTCTTTGGCTTCTGGCGCATATGGGAAGACGTGCTCAGCCAAATATTAGATCAAGCAAGGACAGCATGCATTGGTTATTTATCTCCAGCACACCTTTAATTTACCTGCCATATACTTGTCTTCTTATCGATTTGATTCACACACCCAGGCCCGCTTCGTATGTTGGCGTTTAATTTCACAATGTGCCCTCGACCCAGTTTGGGGTTACCCGTAAGCTACAAACCATGACGTGATGTCACATGTATGCTGATTATCGCTGTTAACCATGCATCCATGAATCCTGGGGGTAAGGACTAAGTATGTAACATCTAACTTGCGCGACGAAGTGGTGATTATCAAATTGAGCCTGCAAGATACAGGGTATCTACCTAGTGCTGGTGTTAAATTAAATTGTGGGGAGGATTAGCCTGGACCACTTTCATTAGTAGCAAAAGCAGGCTTTAAATGCCAGTATGACCCTGAATCAGATTTCACTTTCGCCCTTCTGGGAATCACTACACCCAGAATATCCCATTGAAGATGGCGTTTGTGCAAATATGACGGAAGCATGGTGCATACGATGTACGCCTTGATTGGTGCAATATGGGACTCAGCAGACGTCCAACTTGAGCCCTCACTTGTTTTTTGACAACAGTACAGTGGAACGGACGGTCTGGTTCTATGATTCGACTTCCACGGTGATAGTCCGCACGGAGGGCTGAATGTCTATATATCATATCTCATACTCCATTTTGTCTGTCTCAAGTTCACGCTCGATTCGTTCCTTTTAACTCTGTTCTCAGGCTCTGAGAACTTGAATGGAGAGGTATGCAAAGCTCAGCCCGGATCAGCGACCGACTAGAAAGCTATCAGTGGATCGCGCTAGATTAGGCGGGATATTTCTAGTGGAGGTTGAGGTAAAGTGTTCCAGACCATGATCAAGCTGCCCAACATTCAGACATGACTTGGGGACAGCATCTTGGAGCAGCCGGTCCTTTGGTGGTCGTGGTTGTGTCAACGCTAGAGGATTTTGTCAGCGGTGGGATTCACAGATGTCGGAATGTCGGAACAGTATCGGATGGCTAAGTTCTAATGAGAGTGTGGAAGACTCCCACTGATATGCGCAGACAAGGGGTAGAGGATTTTATACTTGATGAGGAGACTCACCAAGAGAAGCGTATATGGGTCAAGGAAAAGTGATAGTGAGAGATGAAGCTGAGGTCTTCAACTATCGAGTGACTTGGAGGTAGAGAACCAAGAGATGTTCTATAGTACTGGGAGAAAGGCCCAGTCCTTTATACTACACAACTTGTTTGTGTATGTATGGTCTCTTTACTGTATATGTAAAGGATATAAAAAGGTGAAACGCTTCTTATCGGAAGGATAAGCGGAATTGCGTAATCCGCAGTAAGTATCAGTCAGCTATCAAGATAGCAATAATAGATCCTTATCTATGATGTCATACCTCGTAATATGACTAGTGTAATAGATAAGATCATGTGATCATATCACGTGACTGGTCTAGAATCTGGTATCAGGAAAAGAAGTTCCGAATATGAAATACCTAGATTCTCAACAAGTTCAGCTTGGTAGTGATGACAAGAGTTTGCAGTAATGCCGCAGACAGAGGTTGACATTCCAGCTATTGTCATCCCGGTGAGGCGAGATGAGGTTTGAGGCCTATCCTGATATTGGGAGAAGACAAACATCCAGAGATAAAAACTTTACGATGCTGGTCGAAAGGCAACATCGCCGAGCGAAGGCTTGGTCACCGATGGCACCTGGATAATACCATGATATAAGAGTACGAGTCGCTCTCACACGTTCAAGATAGGAAAGTGCTCCTTGGAGGATGCAGCGCAATGGTAGGCCATTTAGAATGTGACATGCGACGAAATCAACGGACCGAGGGCTGGGTAGACTACCAAAAAAGTAGTTATACGATATCACTTTGGTAGAATATCAGTTTGTCGTCCAAGGCCAGAGATCCTCTGATCATCCCGCCACTACTGTATGTCGACCGTGCGAATGCAGTCCATCAAGTCCTTCAACGGCATCTCCTTGTGAATGCGAACCATGATCAAACTATCCGTCGCGACCCGTCCGTATTCTGTGCGCGCTAAAGGAGCAAGTAACAGTGCGCCAAATGGCTGCATGAGGCGGACGACGAGCCGCAGAGCACGCGTCGCAAGATCACACTGGGCCTCGCCGCGCGAAAAATCCCTATCGAGGAGGGGGGTAATCCAGGGGTGGATCAGAAGTAAACTTCCCATCTCAGTCAGATCAGCCGTGGTTTTGATGAAGAGTGACTACAAGCTTGCAGAAATTCCGCAGTTTTTCAAAGGTCGGAGACAATGGTAGCTTATAGACCGAGGTGTTCTCGACTTGCTGGAATGTGGGTTCATCGGCCTGCCACTTATGCGAGAACATTACGTAGCTGTAGAACTTCTTCACTTCTGTGTGGATACGTGAATGATCGAGCGCTGTAGTCATCGAGGACCGGAGCTCATCATAGATCAGCAGTTCCTTGAATGCTGCTGCTTGCTGTGTCTTGTTGTAGAGCCGACCGGTATCAGTGTCGATGAGCACAGTAGGCAGGTGGCGTATGGCTTCCTCGATCTCCTTTTGAATTGCAGAAGTAGCATTGACATACTGGTGACGAAGTTCTATTCATGGCCAGTCAACACTTTGTGTACGTTAAGTATTGAAAAAAAAAAAGGATTACTGCGAATTTTCGGATCGCGTGATCGCTCGAGCTTTGAGAGCATCACCCTGAATGTTTCGAATGCTTCGCCATAGCGACCCATGCTATTTAGTGCGGTATGCTTCTCCTCGTATCCTTTATGCGACGATGGATCCATCGCAATCACCTACGGCACCGATCAGAAAGGTGCATTTAATGTGGCATAAAACGCAATCCATGCCTCATTGCTGCGCTTAAAGAGAATTTCGTTGCAGTTTCTCGGGCTGAGCGAGAGCGCATCCGAATAATACCCGATAGCCTCGTCATGCTTCCCAGCATCGCTCATAGTGTCGCCAAGCTTCACCAACTTTTCGATGCAGCGTCCTCGAAATCCTGAGAACGGTGTTTGAGTCAGTCTCGTCTCTATCTCTGCTGGAATCACCTACCAGGCTCCCATTTTGTGCTCTCATCCGTACTGACATCGTCTTGTAGCTCATTTCTCATCTGTCGGAAACACTCGACCGCCTCCACTAGACGACTATCTCCTTCCAGGATGTCGCAAATGGTGTTGTAGACGACAAATCTTGACACCTTGAACTAAACCGAGGTTTAGCCCCTGGTATTCTGGTACCTACGGAAGGCATACCTTGACTGCAGCGCTCAATGCTTCGTATGCCGAACGACCAGTCAATATTGTCCTTGCCCACTTCACTAGTACTGTATTTGAGGGTGAAGGGCCGAGCGAGAGTGCAGAAGAGTAGGCTGCCAGTACTTCAACCAGCTTCTTGGCAGTCAAGGCTTCGTCTCCGATCTTTTCCAATGCTTCGGTACATTTCTGAGTGAATTCTGACGACAAGGATTAAGTACTGAATTTCAATATCCAATGCAGAGGCTTACCAGCAAGCCAGTCGAAGAGGAATTTATTCCCCTTTACGTCCTTATGTATAGTATTTTGTATCTCAAGAAGAGACTCCGCAGCCTCAATTATGCGACCATGAGCATACAGGGCTTCGCATTGATGCTTTTGCTCAATGATGCGGAGGAGACCGTTAGATTTTTGCTCAAGCCGTGCGATCTTATCGTCTAACAAACACGGGTATCAATGGGACACAAGAGATGGCTGCGAGGAACGTACTCATGGTGGTTCCCAGTGAATGGAGGGCTGACCGTAGCGACTCGACAGTCTTGTCCAGTTTGTCAGACGTGCATTGAGACTCGGCGAGTTTATGATGGAGTTCTTGGATGGTGCGACCTAGCATATGTAAATCCTAACAGAATGAATCAGCGTGGAGGTGTACATACTCGAGCTCTCCTCCTGTACACACATAGACTGAATCAATTTATCCTTCTCCTCATGAGCTGCTTGAGATTCAGCGAGCTGGTTATGCAACTCTCTAGCGGCTTTCATTGCCCTCTGTTCATGACTGAGTAGGAAAAGCACATGACACGTCATAAGTAGCTTACAGTGTAAGATGGGTAGAGAGTGCCACGGACATTATGAAGGGTGATTGTCTCACCACTGCTAGTCGCGAGCTCCAAGTTTTCCGAGATAGCCATACACCAGACCTCGCGGGTGTCGTCGATGACAGGCCCGATTTGTTCCTGCGTCATAGTATCCCAGAGAGAGATGGATGAACCTGCGGAGGCTGCAATGAACATGCCGTCATTTCCCAGTGCAATGCACCGGGCATCCTTGGTACTGTGAATGGGCCATTTTGAGAGTGTTGTCCCGGTAGAGGCGTCGAAACAGTGGATATTGCTGTCGTGAGACAGGGCAAAGAGCTGCTTGCTATCGTTCGCCCAAGCAAGGGAATTGCTGAGCTGTGCGCCTACTAGGATCGGGACGTCGAAGAGGAGGCGACCATTGTGGCTGTCATAGACACGAACAGACTCGTTGCGCAGCCACATGGCAGTTGCGATAAGCCGTCCGTTAGGTGAAAACTTCGCTGCAGCCACACAGAAGTTGTGTTCCCATGGGCCAAGTAACCGCTGGCCAGTCGAGAGTGACCAGACACAGACAGTCTTGTCATCCGATCCGGTCACGATTTTCGTCGCGTCTGGTGAGATGTCGACTACATTCACGTGATGACCGTGTCCTGAGAAGTCGATCACTTTTTCGTGCGTCTCCGCATTGCAGACGACCACCCGACCATTTCCCATCCCGCTCACGATCCACTTTCCATCCCTTGACACGGAAATGTCCCAAACAATGTCCCCCACGTGCACTGGTGTTCCCACCTCCTTACCATCATTCACCCGCCAACGTCGAATCTTTTCTTCGTAGCCACCACTCACGACGTGCTTCCCATCTGGGAAGAATGCAAGTGTAAATATTTTGTCTTGACCACCGATTACATTGGGTTTCGCTTTCTTTTGATGAACAATGCTGGAAGACGGACTATCTTTGATTGGCTTTTCTGTCCCCACCTGGGTTGCCGTGTCGCTTGTCTTATCCGTAGCATTGTCAATCATGGGTTCGCTTTGATGACTATTCCAGGAGGTGGTTGGGTCTTCCCTCCGAGGCCGCTCTTGTAATCCTATCAGCATCGCCCTCTCGACTGTCTACCCCAGCGCTCACCATTCTTTGGCCACAGACGTATGTTGGAAAACATGCTTGGCTGGGTATCAGCTCAACAAGAAGGAGGACGCGTGGCCATTCATTTCCAGTACGCTCACAAATACTCTGCCACGCACGTGTCTCCTTATTGAATCCGTTCACACACCTAGATCGCCTCGTGTCTCTGGTGCTGGTTATTGCACCTCTCACCCGTCTCGTTGCGATGAACCATAACCACACGATCTATCAATCGTCGAAGGCAAAAGTCACACTGGAAGTAGTTGGGAACAAAGTGGTCATAAGTTCACCCTGTTTTACCCTATCCGTCGTTGCGTCGTCAAATGTGCTTACCATTACCGGGCATACGTTTACAAACTGCGAGAACCATATATTGTACCCCCGCCCACTATGGATATACTTGTTAGACACCAATTTAGTCCGTATTCACCTTGTTATCCCCCTTCTTCCGATGTGCCGTGTTCGTGGGGAGAAGAAAGCCATTTCCTTATAGAAAGGAGTCAATGGATCCATCGGGGAGTATGAAATCGTCACACGGTGGCGTGTCATTTTTTCTGGCCTCATTTTGAACCACAAACATTCCATGCATTGCTTCAACCTGTTCATCCGACTAACTACTCTTCACGTGGTCGCTGCAGTACATGATCGGCGTGATTGCTGATGCTTATCAACCATCATGTGTCTTAGACTCGAGACCCTCTTTCTCTCAGGGCCACGCCGTTCTAGCCGCCTTTCAAAGAGATGCAAGAAGAGGGTTGATTGACACAGGATATGGCTATGTGATCCTGGGCCGGGAAACAAAGTATCATCGCTGCACTCCTTATCGGCACTCATATCGATGATCATACTGCGATGCTTGTCCACTCAAACTACCATTGCTTTCACTTCCGTGGGACTTGAGTACGACCATGCGAAATGGACGACGCTGTCTGCATAGCTTAGGACCTGAAATAATCACTATCTCGCACGCGCGGAACATGAAGCCCTTGGCACTCCATGGTGGTATCGTCCTGAGTAAGGGACAAAGTACCCTCACAGAGTGGACTTTCTATATACGCTAGTAGTCGTACTCCAAAACTCGTCCAATGGACTCACCATCAGTAATACTACCATGAGCATACGCCTGCAATTTCCCGAGCAGACTTTCCAGAGGAGACGGGAATGCATGCTGTCACACTATAAACCTTGCGTGTTGGCTCTGTTGAGGACCTTCGGCATCCGGTGCCAACTAATGTTACATAAATCGCAATACAAGAAATCAAACCTGATGTTTCGAGTACTATGATGCGCCTGCTCTAGCAAGTTCCTCCTGAGTAAACTGCACGATTCCCTCGCTCGATGGCCGTGATCGAACGATGTCCACGGTGGACCAACATCGTTGCATGAACACCCATCGGCGCTCTGTGACCAATGCACCAGTTGGACGCTTCGGTGTCATCCCCTTCGAGACCGCATACAAGACCTGCGCCTCGCGTGTGTAATAATGGTACGGCACTTTGCCACTCAAAATCTATTGTGCGTATGAGGTGAGGCGCGCAAGATGGAAGAGTGGCCACAAACCTGTAACATAATGCTCCCGAACGAATACACGTCGCTCTGTGTTGTGGGCATTCCGTGTTGGGAACCCTCTGCTGCATCGTCCTCGGGTACTGCGAGGTCAAGCAACTCGGGGGCGATCCACCGTACGGTGCCCCGGGCATTGAACGATGTTGCGAATGTCGACGCCCCAAGTTGAGTCAATAACATCGATAGGCCAAAGTCGGCGATACACGCTCTCCCATTCTCGTGAATGAGAATGTTTGACTGAAAAAGTGGTATGGGTGTGAATATGTAGGAGCGTGAATCACGTACACCTGATAAATCGCCGTGCACAATAGAATGCGAATGGACTGCCAATGATGTCATTCAAAATTGGCTACGGTTTAAGTACGACCTAATCTGGCACAACTCACGATACCATAGGCCAGACGCGACATCATTGAGCTAAGTGAATGGATCAGACCTATTTCCTAAACCTAAACAGCCAAGTTATTGGGGGACGTACTAGACCAAGAACCTCGACCACCGAGAGACATTTATAACGGTCTTCGAGATAAGACGTCAAGACTCCATTCTCGACCCAGGGGCATACCATAGACGGGAATCGGCCAAACCCCATGGTCGTCCCGAGGAGTGGCAAGACGTTGGTATGTCTAAGATTCAGCCACACCTTGATTTCTCGTTGAAGCCGCTGCAGAGCTGCAGCGTCAGTCGATGACAGAGATCGGAACGAATGATATATTACCTTTTGTTGCTTGGGAAATTTTCCAATTTCGCCCGAATAAGTTTTGATGGCTTTGATGGCAACCTGGCAATAGTGTCTTCTGGCTATCTCGTTAAATATGAAAAAAACAAATGCACCTTGATGGATCTTCCATTGTCTTGGAGTATTCCTCGGTAAATGTCTGCAAACCCACCAGATGCAACAGGATCATGACCGTCCCGTGTAACGTGATCGGTGAGGTCGTTCGGAAAGTGTTTGCTATCGACCATCAGTGAGGTTAAAGGCAATGAGTAGATAACAGTATAGCTCACCCAGTACCGTGCCTTTCACCTTCCCTTGGGGCCATGATGGCGTTCTCTGGATGGGCATCGTCATTGGTAGCAATGGCTGCCTATAATACAGTCAACAAGCCGAATAGCGTGGTGTATATCGCGTACTG
Organism: Nevesoporus exiguus; assembly: GCA_038089155.1. NCBI lineage: Eukaryota > Fungi > Basidiomycota > Agaricomycetes > Boletales > Boletaceae > Nevesoporus > Nevesoporus exiguus. The sequence continues at coordinate 8,997 of JBBPKI010000778.1, forward strand.
TCGTCGACTCTGACGCTCTCTCAACTCGTGCCTGCAGTCTCGATTTGGCGAGCTGGATGTGAGGCCCTTGAATTGTATTCTCGAGTTTTGCTAATTCCTGCGCGAAGTGACAGTGGTTCATAGTTGAGCAAAAACCATCGACGAACCAGTGATCGTCATAAGTCACTTACATCGCTGACATATGACGGGAGAAGGACATTGACATAAGGTGGGGGAAGTATGCCGCAGATACTACGAAATTCAATTGTCCAGTCACGACTTGTTGCGAGGTCCAAGTCTTCTGATATTGCCATACGCCAGACCTCGCAAGCACCCTTGATGACAGGCCCGATTTGTTCCTGCGTCATTGTATCCCAGAGCGAGATGGATGAACCTGCAGAGGCTGCGATGAACATGCCGTCGTTTCCCAGCGCAATGCACCGAACGTTATCTGTGCTGTGAATAGGCCATTTCGAGAGTGTCGTTCCCCTTGGGACGTTGAGACGATGGATGATACCCTCGTAAGACAAGGCAAAGAGTTGTTTGCCATCGCTCGTCCAGACGAGTGAGTTGTTGAGCCATGCATCGACTAGGATTGGGGCGTCGAAAAGGAGGAGACCGTTTCGAGCACTGTCGTAGACCCGAACGGAGTTGTGGAGACACGTGGCAGTTGCGATAAGCCGTCCGTCGGGTGAAAATTTAGCAGCAACCACGGAGTAGTCGTGTATCAATGGGCCGAGCAGTCGCTCGCCAGTCGAGAGCGACCAGACACAGCTAGTGTTGTCGTCCGATCCGGTCACGATGCGAGTCCCATCTGGCGAGACGTCGACTGCGTTCACATCATCTTTGTGACCTGTGAACTCGGTCACTTTTTCGTGCCTCTCCGCATTCCACACCGTCACCAGACCACCTATCGTCCCACCCACAATCCGTTTTCCATCTCGTAACACGGCGATGTCCAAAACAGAGGGCCCCACGTCCATTGGCATCCCCACCTCCCTGCCATCATTCACCCGCCAACGTCGAATCTTTCCGTCCGAGCCACCGCTCACGACGTGCTCCCCATCAGGGAAGAACGCAAGCGCACGTATCCCATCTTGACGATCGATTATGATGGATTTTGCTTCATCACGGTGATTCCCGCTCGGCTCTTGTGTCCTCGCCAGGGTCGCTATTTCGCTTGTCTTGCCCCTAGCATCCTCAATCGTGGCTTCGCTTCGGCGGCTATTCTTGGAGGAATGTCGGTCCTTCCACCGGGTGCGCCCTTGTAATCCTGTCAGCAGTGTCCTTTCAACTGTCCAGCCCAACACTCACTATTCCTTAACCACAGACGTACTTTGGAAAACATGGTTGATTAGTTATCTGCTTAGTAGGAATGAAGACGTGGCCATTCATTTCCTGTACGCCTCAATTCGCCCGCCATGCACGTGTCTCCTTATCGAATCCGTTCACACACACCTCAGGCAAGGTCGAATAAATCGTGAGAACGTAGTAGGCACTTATTCCGCCTAGAGCCCAGAAGCGGCCCAAAGGCAGAATATGTGCCGGTTAAATACCCAAGAATGTCCAATATGTTCTTACACTTTATTCATCTTTGCTTGTGGTGACGCCTAGATTGCCTCATGTCTTTGGCGTTTGTTCTCATCCGAACGTACCGACCGGTCTCGTCACGATGATCCATAACATGGCACGATCTATCAGTTATCAAAGGTGAAAGTCGCGTCGGAATTAGCCTGGAATGACGCTGTCGTGAATTTACCCTGTTTCTCTTTATCTGTCACACGTCGTTAAATGCGTCCGAATATGTTGTACCCTCGTCTGTAACGCATCGTCACCCAGTTCGTGTTCACGTTGTTATCTCCACGCCCTTCCCCTTCCTCCAAACTACGGTGTTCGTGAGGCAGACCACTGATCCATGTCACTTATGTCACTTGTCCGTCTACTTCACAGTAGAAGCGAGCCAGCGGATCCGTCGGTGAGTGCGAAGTCATCATTGGGTGTCATGCCAGTGAAGAGGGGACGACCTCTGCGCCTCGCATAATCAACACAGCTCGCTTGACTAGGTGAGAACTTGTCACTCGTGAGGTTGGTGAGCAACATGTCCGGCAGAGCCAAACCTTGGCTCGTCATGCCGCCTACATAGGATCACCTCGTTGATCAGCAAGACAGTACTCTCTGTGTGACTGTACGGCATCTCACGGGAGAGTATTTCCTTTTCTGCCAGCTTACATAAGCACCACACGAGTTCTGTCTTGCTCACCCTTTATCAAAGCAATCATTTCTCACTACTGCACGTAGCTGCCGCAGCTGCAGATGTGTCATGCGTCTCGGTTTCGAGACATTCTTTTTCCTCAGGGCCTTGCTATTTTGGTTGCCTTTGAAATGATGGCACTGGGCCAAGAGGTGTGTGGGTTGAGTGTACGATATGGCTGTACGATCCGGGACAGGAAGACACTATTGTCATAGATTGGATTTCCTATCAACAGTCATGCTAGTGGTCGTGGTTCGATCCATGTCTAACCGAACCACTCTTACCCCCGCCGGGCTCGAGCACGACCTCGGTACGGGTTGGACGACGCCGAAGGTTCGTCTATGTCAGAATGACCCACAGAGTCTACATGTTCTGCATGCCAGGGGGTCGTGTAGAGCGCTTCGAGCAACCAATACCGAGCACGCAGCTCGAGGCGCTCTACGCAACTCCCGGCATGCGGAGCAGTGGGTCAGTCTGACCTACGACGGATCATCGCCGTCATTCAACTTACACCGAGGTCATGTTTGAGTCCACCCAATGACGATCTCGCAGTCACCAACGGATTTACTTGCACGTTTCTACCACGAAGAAGACGCATGAGTGAGGGGATTGTGTGGAGATAACCAAGTAAACATGGACTTGGAGACGATCGATGCGTCGTGGACGAGGGTACAACGTATTCTGACGTTACTTCCTGCAGTTTGTGGACGTATACGCAGCGATGGTGGACGTACCTGAAGTCGCAGGGACAACAAGGAAAAGCGGGGGGAAACCATCGTTGCTCCATTCCCAGCTACTCCCGGCATGACTTTCGCCCTCGACGGCTAGTAGATCGTGTTATATTGTGATTTATCGCAAAAGGATGTCTCAGGGTATTTGGGCGGGAATAAGCGCCGAAGACACGAAACGAGCTGGGTGTGTGAACGGATTCGATAAGGAGACACGTGCGTGGCGGGTGATTAGAGAGCGTACTGGAAATGAATGGCTTCAGTGACTTCCTCGTTCTTACCGACCTGGCACTCAGTCGCGCATGTCTTCCAACGTACATCCGTGGCCAAACAATGGTGAGTGTTGGGCTGTACAGTCAAAAGGACAATACTGATAGGATTACAAGAGCGGACTCGGAAAGAAGACAGACCCTTCCCTGGGCATGGGCACCAAAGCGAAGCCATGACGACTGAAAGCGCTAGAGGCGAGACAAGCGAAACGGCAATCCCGGTGGGGACTGAAGAGCCAAGTGGAAACGGTTCCTCTTCCAGTATCGTTCGCCAAAGAGAAGCAAAACCTATCGTCATGAGCGGTCAACGCACAATATGCACGTGGGGGACGTCGTTTTGGATATTGCCATCTCACGGGATGGAAAGCGGATCGTGAGCGGGACGAAAGGTGGTCTGGTGACGGTGTGGAACGCGGAGACCCACGAAAGAGTGATCAAGTTCAGAATCATGGGACACAGCAGCTGGGTGCGCGCAATCGACATCTCGCCAGATGGGACGAGAATCGCGACCGGATCAGATGACAAGACTGCCCGGATCTGGTCACCTTGTGCTTTGGAGCCATTGCTTAACTCATGGAATCACGACCACTACGTTACCGCGGTCACATTTTCACCTGATGGATGGCTCATTGCAACTGCCATGGAGTGCGACTCTGTTCGAGTCTACGACAGCCACTTTGGCTACCTCATCTTTGACATCCCAGTTGAAGTGGGCTCACAGTTCAACAATTCCCTTGCTTGGACTAACAATGGAGAGCAACTTTTCGCCTTGTCTCACGACGGCAACACCCACTGTCTTGATGCCTCCACTGGGGTGACACTCTCAAAGTGGCCTATTCACAGTACTGAGGATGTTCGATGCATCGCGCTGGCAAGGGACGGCATGTTCATCGCAGCCTCTGCGGGTTCATCCATCTCGTTCTGGGATACTATGACGCGAGAGCAAATTGGGCCTGTCATCAAGGACATTCGTACGGTCGTGTGTGTGGCCATATCAGTCAACTTGTCAGACCTCGCGACTGGTGATGAGAGGACAATTACTCTTCGCAATATCTCTGGCATTCTCCCCACATCTCATATTGACGCTGTAAGTTACCTATGGCGCGTCATGAACCTTTCCTACTCAATCATGAATAGAAGACAATGAAAGCCGTCAGAGAGTTGCATAACAAGCTTGCTGAATCTCAGGTCGCCCGTGAAGAGACGGACAACTTGATCCAGTCAATACGTGCACAGGAGGAGAGTTCGAGTACGCCCGTTACCACGCTGATATATATCCGTTTAGGTTCACACATGCTAGGTCGCAGCATCCAGGAACTCCGTCACAAACTTGCCGAATCTCAATGTGCGTCCAACGAGCACAATGAGATCACTAAGTCTCTACGTTCTACTCTTCATTCTCTGGAAACCAACATGAGTACGTTCTTTGCTGCTACTGCTCGGGTTCTATTATACCAATGTCTGTTAGACGATAGGATCGCTCGGCTTGAGCAAAAATCTGTCAGTCTGCTCTGCATCATCCGCGTGCACGAGCAGAAGCATCAATGCGAAGCCCTGTACGCTCATGGCCGCACACTTGATGCTGCGGAGCCTCTTCTCGAGATACAAAATACTATGCATGGGGACATAAAGAGGAATAAATTCCTCTTCGATTGGTCTGTCGGTAGGCCTTGGTATTGGATTTTTGTGTTCAGTATTTAATCCTTGTCGTCAGAATTCACTCAGAAATGTACTGAAACATTGGCAAAGATCGGCGATGGCCTTGAACGCTGAGAAGCAGATCGAAGCACTCGCTGCCTACTCCACAGCACTCTCGCTTAGTCCTTTGGCCCCGAACACAGTACTTGTGAAGTGGGCGAGAATGATCTTGACTAGTCGCTCAGCGCGCGAAGCGTTCAGCGCTGCAGCCGATGTATGCTTTCTGTGATAGCTGAATACAGAGATTAACTTTCATTTTAGTTCAAGGCATTGAGATTTGTCATTTACCGCACCATTTGTGACATCCTGGAAGGTGATGGTCGCCTCACGCAGGCGGTCGAGTGCTTCCAGCAGATGAAACATGAGCCGCAAGACGACGTGAGCATCGACGAACGGACAGGATGGGAATTCGGTAAGTGGTTGCAACAAAGATGTAGGCAAGATTGACTCAAATCTCGAAGCTCTTTCTTACACTCAAGAGTTTCGAGGACGTTGCGTCGAAAAGCTGGTGAAACTTGGCGACACTGCAAGGGACTCTAAGATCCATGGCGAAGCTGTTGGCTATTACTCGGATGCACTCTCGCTCGGTCCTACGAACTTGAACCAAACTCTCCTCCAACGTAGCAGCGAGGCACAGACTATACCTTATATCGCATAGAGTGCACCGTTCTGATCCATGCCGTTAGGTCATTACGATGGATCCGTCGTCATATAAAGGATACGAGGAGAAGCATGCTACATTACACAGCATGGGCCGGTATGGTGAAGTGCTCAAAGCATTCAGGGTGATGCTCTTAAAACTCGACCAGTCACCTGATCCAAAAATCCGCAGTAATGCTTTTTTTCAATATTTGGCGTACACAAGAACGTTGACTGGTTATGAGTAGACCTTCGCTGTCAATATGTCGATGCCACTTCCGCAATTCAAAAGGAAACCGAAGAAGCTGTGCGCCACTTGCCTACTGTACTCATCGACACAGACATAGGCCGTCTCTACAACAAGACTCAGCAAGCAGCAGCAGTCAAGGAACTACCGGTCTATAATGAACTTCGGTCTTCGATGACTACAGCGCTCGATCATTCACGTATCCAGACAGAAGTGAGGAAGTTCTACCGCTACGTCATGTTCTCGCACAAGTGGCAGGCCGATGAACCGACATTCCAGCAAGTTGAGAACACCTCCGTCTATAGCCTACCATCGTCTCCAACCTTTGACAAGCTGCGGAATTTCTGGAAGCTCGTTGTCGCTCTTCAGTTCAAGTGGGCTTGGAGCGACACATGTTGCGTCAACCAGCTCGATAAGGGGGTCCAACAGGAATCAATCGTTGCGATGTTCAGGTGGCATCGCTGTTCATCTCTCACTATCGTCCACCTTCTCGGTGTGTTGTCAAGGTTACAGGAGGAGGGTTGTCTATGGAGGAGCATCTGGAATACTCGCGGGTGGACATATCAAGAATATGTCGCCTCCAGGGTTGTACAGTTCTACACCGAGGACTGGAAAGCATACCTCGGACTGCAAGTATTCAACCACAAGGAATCGCCCGTAGTCCTTTCGGAGATGGAACAGGCAACAAACTTTACCACGGAGCAGTTGACGACTCTACATCCGGGCTTGGGTAGGGCGCGCGAGAAGCTCTACCTGGCCTCTAGGCGGAAAACGACGCGCGAAGAAGACATGGCATACTCGCTATTTGG